>JANHGL010025105.1:0-10746 GCA_024611195.1 Ceyx melanurus | reverse complement strand
TTAATGGTTTGGAGCGGGCAGAGCCTGGGGAGCAGCCGAGGGTGTCCCTGCGAGAGTGGATGGCAGGTGCTGCTGGTACCCAGGGGCAGAGGAGACATCGTTGCACTGGGGGTGTGCTACTCCGGGGCACACCTGAGTGGGGGCTTTCAAGAAGGGGGGTGCTGGGGACAAATGAGATGGACAGAGAAGGGGTGCAGGGGGGACACTGCAGCAGGTGTAAGAGTTACTTCAGCCAGGAAGCCTGCAACTGTCCCTCTGTCCATCTCCCCGCTGCTGGCACATCCCTTGGCTCTCTCATGGCTGTGTCCCCTTCTAGCAGGATTCTCTGTCATAGCTTGGGACAGCCAAACCCAGCCCCTTGCATCGAGTCCCCTTCAGGGGGACCTAGATGAGCACCGTCCACTCTTTGAGTCCCTGCAGGATAGGAAAGAGGGAGCACCCAGCAGGTCCTAGGTACACACACAGCACCCAAGGGCCCCACAGAAGCCTCTGGTAACAGTGCCACCCTACCCCAGGGGTGCTCACGCCAGTCTGGGCAGTGTGCAGGCAGAGGCTGAAAGTGCCAGGGCGTTGCCCACGGTCATGTCTCGAAGGTCCCAAGCTCCCCGTGGAGGATCCCCCTTCTCTGGGCAGGCACTGACCCCAAGCATCCTTTCCATGGTCTCTAGCTGCCTCTAGTGGTAAAGTGTCCTTCCTGCGGCGACAGCGACTGGGACAGCCAGGAATGGATAGCGACAGGGTTGTGGACGGGGACCGGGGCAGTATCATCCAAACTAGGATACTCCGGACCCCCCCAGGCAGTGCTGGCTCAGCCCCAGCTTGGGCAGCCTTTGACCGGAGCAGCTTTTAGAAAGTCCCTGCTGAAATCTGGGGATACAGCAGTGACCAGAGCCTTCCCGGCAGGCAGAGGGAACCGAAATTGGGCACAGAAATCCCAGAAGTGAGAAGGAAGTGTTGAAACACATCAGGGCTTCACTCAGCACCCACAAAACACCCTGTGCACCCCTCCTGGCGCCCACAGCCTGGCCAGAAGACTGACCAGGTCGCCCTCCAAGCATCTTATGCCACCCCCACTACAGTGCCTCCATCCTTCCTCACCTTGCCAGTAGCTCCATGGGCAACATACTGGGCTCCCTCCCGCTGGGCGATCTCCACCAGCTTGCGGGCGATGCAGGGTCGGGCCAGTGCTGTACCCAGTAGGTACCTGTCCTCATAGAGAGCATTGGCCTGCACTGCTGGCCAGATGAACTCCTCCACAAACTCCTTGCTGATGTCCTCGATGAAAACCTGCCCAGATGGAGAGAACCTTGTGATGGGAGGGTGACTGGTGGGGGATCCCTCTCCTCTAGGATTTTGGGGACAGTTGAACAAAGGGTTCCTTTGCCTCTCTTTTCTAAGTTACTGCTTAAAGGCTTTAGTCCAAAACCTCCAGAAAAGGGATTCCTCACTAGCACTGTCCCCACCCCTGTGGTGACCCCAGCCACAGGGTGTGCAAGACCCCAGGGCTCAGCCCCACAGCGGGGAGCCCCCAGGCAACGAGAGGGAGGGATGGATACTGTTACCTTCTTGGCTCCCAGCCCCGCTGCTTTCTTTCGTGCTGCCTCAAAATCTTCCTTCTGCCCAATGTTAGCCTGGAAAGGGGAAAAAAACCAAGACTGAGTTTGAAAGGAGACCACAAAACCCAGTGCAAGCCCAGCCCTACGTGGGGCATCATATGAGGTACAGTGAGAGTCTGTGCTGATCTGGCTTGAGGCCACCTAGGATGGAGAGGAGAAGGGCTGCCCACCCCCCATGCCAGTGTGTCTCGGGGCCATATCTCCCTCTGCCAAGCCACTTGGCTCTGCCCTGTTGTGCTGCCCTCATTAGCACAGGGTCATTTGCTGGCAGGGACAGGTTGTGCCAAGCAGGGCTGGCAGCTCAGCAGAGCAGCACCCGGGCTGGGTGATGGTTAACCAGAAAAATCAGGGTCACCAACATGACCATACACATGCCAGACAGGACTCCTGTCACCCACCTAGGTCCCCAGACCCCATGAGCTGGCACCCTCTCCACCCAGCTCCCAGAACAGGGTTTGTGTGGCAGGGATTGGCACAGAGCTCACCAGGTAGGCGATGACATTGTAGCCCTGCTCCTTCAGCCACACCAGGATGCAGGAGGTGTCGAGACCCCCGCTGTAGGCAAGGACCACTGTTCCCTTGGGCTGAGCCATAGCACTGGCAAAGCAAAAGAAAAGAGGTTCATGAGGAGCCCAGCCCCCTACCCTCACTCACTACAGGGATGCTGCAGCCATCAGCTCTGAAGACCTCCCCAGTGTCCCTGAACTGGCCATGGGGCCATCATGGTCCAGCTGGGTGCTGAGGGCAGCCAGGAATGAGGGTGATCCTGAGGATGGGATATTCTGGGAAAAAAACCCACATTATCCAAGGAACAAATAACCAGGAAGTAAGAAGTAAAGCCTAAACTAAACTAAACACTCAGAGATGGTAGCAGCTTGAGTAGGCAGAGGAACACATGGTCAAACTGCTGGTGCCAGAGCAAGCTCTTTCATTAAAACACAAGCTCCTAGCACTGCTCTGATTCATGGGCAGAGAGAGCTGCTGCCATCAGGTGCTGGGTGCTGCTGTGGGACCAGCATAATGCTCAGCCCAGGTCTGTCTGAGCCCCCTCCTTGGCTGGGGGCAGCAGGCAACACAGGAGGGGATGCACCACAGCACCAGGGAGGGTCAGCTGGACCGAGCCCTCTTAGGGTTGCAAGAAGCAGGAGGTGGGCTGGGGATGGGAAGAAAAGCCACAACACTGCAACCACATCTGGGCTGTAGAGTTCCCATGCAGGGAGGGCACCCTGCCCATGCGCTGGGTGATGCACCCAGCAGCAGCCAGGCGATGGGAGACCAGGGCGGCCATTGGGGCCACTTCATTCTTACCTTTGCTCCACGCAGCTCTCACTCTGGCAGCTCTGGAGGCTCTGGCACAGCCTGCCCTACTCTCTGCAAGCTCCCTGCAACACCAAGGGGCCGGGTCTCAGACAGAGGCTCCCATCCATGTCAGAAGCTCAGCCCGGTGCCTTGCTTGGGCATGACCCAGCATGCTGTGGCCCTGAGCCAGGGCCAGTGTGGAGGAGCCTCTGCTTGGCCCCAGTACCCACTGGTGCTGCTGGGTGTGCGGTCGCTGCAGGGCTGGGGTGCTCAGCAGCATCTCTCAGGACCCAGTCTCATGTCTAATTAATGCCTGTGGGGAGTATGTCCTAATTACACCACCCTGTGTTTCCTGCCAGCATGAAACACTTTATTCAGGGATTCAGAGCCACTCACCCTTGGGTTGAGGAAATCAAGGACTTCAGCCAACAACAGGAGATGGTGAAGGATGTGACAACCCGGAGCTCAGGGGGCGTGATGGGGTCCTGCTAGGGGAAGGGGCTCAGGGCTGTCCCCACCCTCCCTGAGCTGAGCTGTGAATCCCAGGGCCTTGTGAAGAGGCGTCACCAGCTGACCCTTGGCCGGGGAAGGCGGACGGTGGAACCGGCCAAATCCCGTCCCGAGCAACTTTCATGCTGCTGCTGCTGCTGCCAAGTCAGCACAATCCTGCTCCTGCTTTTGCACTTGGGGAAGGCACCGTGCTGAGCTCCTCCAGACAGGCCCGCCCAGCACCTTTCACAGTGGGATGTGGTTACACAGGGGTGTGCCCCAGCATGATGTGGGGCCAGTGTCCCACAGGGCATGGCTTGGAGCCGGCTGGGGTACAGGACCTGGCCTGCTGCTGCTTTTTGCTGACAAGCAAAGGGGGCTGACAGCCCCACAGCCACCATTCAGCTCCCTGAGCCTGCCTGCACCCATCAGGCTGCCTGCACAGGCAGCACCCAGCATCTAGGCTTGTGCAACCAATGTTTCCCTGCCCTCGGGGCCCCAGCGTGGGGAGGCTCAGCCGTTCCCTTCCTCGACAGGGCATTTACAGGAAAGAAGCTGCAGTTCCTGAAAGGGCCCAGCCCAGACGTGACACTTCACCTGCAGTTCCCTGCTGGGCAAATTCCCTCCTTTAGCCCCCAAACCCATCACTGGCACAGTCACCAGCATCGCTGTGGCAGCTGCCAGACTGGGTAAGCACCTCTGAGACCAGGAAGACTGGCTTCACGAGTGGCCAGGCATCAGGTTAAAGGAATCGCCTCCAACTTTTGCCTGTTCAGACATGTTACGCTGCCCACACACTGCCCAAGGGACCCTGCCAAGGGGTCACATCCTGCATCCCTGGAATGGTGCAGGGCCACCAGCACTTGCAGATCCAGAAACGGGGCTCATGCCAGAACTGCCTGCCCAGGAAGGGAGAGCCCTGAGGTTTTGGCATTAGGTAGTAATAAATCAGAACAAACAAAACTCAGTGACCAGGAACCTGATGGGACTTTCTCAGCCCTGATTATTATTCTTCTGCAGCAATTTCCGTGTGAGTCGGGGCAGGGCCGTTACCAGAACAACTCTGGCTGCCCTACTCCACAGGAATATTGCACTTCTGTTTTTAACACCAAGACAAAAATAAAAGGAGAGGGGAATAGAAAGCTCAAAATTTTGGAAAGGAGAGGAATAGCTTTCACCAGCCAGGCTGGAAGAACAGCCTCTGCTCCAGGGAGCGCTGCCTGCGGGCTGGGATACAGGGCCTGGCAGCACAGGCAGGGTCCTCAGGAGTTCCTGCAGCAGAGGCACGCAGGATGTGCTTGCTTGTGCTGGGGTTTCGCTCAGCATCCCTCCTCCACCTGCTCGGGGTCCCATCCTGTTCCCCCCCAGCACCCTCAGAGCAAAGCAGGGAAGGCACAGTGTGGTGTCTGTCTACTGAGATCCCAGCTTTCTTCCCTGGGGGTGGTCGAGAGGGAGATGGAACTCAGAAGCTTCCCAACATCAGAGCTGGAAGGAGCTTGACTGGATCCTGCACCTCCTAGCGATGGGAAAGGACTGGGGCCCCACTGCCCTGCTCCTCCAGGGACCAGCTAGCCTGTCTCCTGCACCCAGGCGTGATTGAGACCCATGGGTGGGTGGAGAGGCGACAGCCAGGGATAATGGGACAGGTTCACCAAGAAAACCCCCCCCCCATGCCGTGTGCACTCACCCGCTCCTCAGGACCCGGCTGCCCTCCGCGCTGTGGTCCGGTGCGTGGAGCATCCTCCCCCTCCTCTTCCTCCTCCCTTATAGCCGGGCGGGGGCAGGCGGAGCCGCCGCAGGACTGTCCCCTCCGCGGGCACCGGCCCCGGGAGAGGCCCTGCCCTCTACCCGCGGAGGGAAAGGGGGGGCAGTTTGCACCCCGAGCCGGGAGGGAGATTACGCTGAATTTACTTTAAATCCCCTGGGGTGATGAAAATGAGCAGTGGGAGCTGCAGCTCCCAGGGAGCCCCTGTGGGGCAAAACTACCCTGTCCCCCTCACATGTACCCAGGGGACCCCAGACCAGCAGCAGACCCAGCCACGTCAGGACCTGTACCCTGGGTACAGTAAGAGCCAGCTGGGGTGATGGGGTCCAGTCGTGGCACCCTCACCTGGGTACACAGCTCTCCTCTCACCCCATGGTCCAAAACCAGGGACACATGGGCTCAAAAGTTAGGGTCAGCAGCCCCTGTGCCTCCAGCCAGCACTAGAGTAGGACTGAAACTGCCTCCACCTGTCCCACCTGCAGAGAGGCCAGATCCTGCTCTTTCTGACAGGATTGGACCTGCAGGTGCTGGAAATTGGCCCTCGGGTGTTGCTACATCCAGATAATCTCCCTTCTATCGTCCAAGGCCGTGCAGGGAAACGTCCAAAGCCCTGGATAGCCCCCTCCCACACACTGAAGGAAGCTGCTTTCTTCAGGCAGGGCTGATATTTAGCCACAAAACACCTTTATTTGGAACAAAACCATAAATAAATAAGTGTGCACAGATGGAATAAAAAAGAAAAAAAAAAAGGAAAAAAAAGAAAAGAAAAAAAAAAGAAAGAAAGGAAAAAGTTGCACACGACTATTTCAATTCATAGGGAGTTAATGCCAGGATGCCCCTGAACCCTCCCCAGCCCAGGGGATCACATCCTGCACCCCAGCAGGTCCCTTGCTGGCCACTGTCCCCCTGCTCATCCTCCTCACCCCTATCTGGGGGCTGATCTTGGCCAAGGTCATCCAGAGCTGCTGGCGCAAGTTGTGGGGTTGCAACAAAACCTGTTCGTGAGAGGCTGGAGGGACATCTTGTCCCCTCATGGGCCCTGCTGAGTCAAGGACTGTCCCCGAGTGATGGCAACATGGGCAGGGGCTGCTGGGGAGCAAAGGGGTGTCCCAGGGGGAGAGGAACAGTGCAGCCCAGTGCCCCCATTGGTGCAGTGGTGAGGGACAGGAGAAGACATGATCCCTTGTCCTCTCCTGTCCCTCGGCTGTGTCAGTAAGGGTAAGGCGAGACAGAGATTAGTAGGAGGAAGATGCTGGGTGCCCGCTGCCCGCCCGGGGCCAGCGCCTGCACCTTGAGGCGGTGAGTGCCAGGGTCCCGCAGCGGGCGCAGGGTGGAGACAATGCCACGGCCCCGCTCGCTGCGGAGTGCGAAGGGGCTGCCAGGCTCCTGCTCCAGCAGCGTGAAGAGGGGACGGTGGCGGAGGGCGGTGCCCGGGGTGAGGTGCACCACGTCCTGACCAGCAGCAATACCAAGGGGCAGGGTGAGCAGGTGGTATTGCAGTGTGGAGGGACCAGCTGAGCCACAGTCTGGGGTGCAGCGACCGACACACACCCTGCAGGAGACCCAGGGGTGGGGGGGAGATTGGATAAAGACACAGGATTCAGTGGCATGGCAGGAGTGGCCACCTGGGCCTGGGACAGGAACCTCCAGCATGACTCACCCAGGGCTGGAGCCTCGATGGTACCCAGCTGGGCAAGGCACATCTACACACTGGGCACCTCCACGGCTGTTGAAGCACATCTGGCTTGAGTCACACTGGATCATGCCCTCCATGCACTCGTCCACATCTGTGGGCAGAGAGGGAACAGGTTTGAGGATGCCAAGTTGCCCATGTGCCAAAGGCTGAGATGGGGATTCGAACCCCTTCCCAACCCCCTGCCTGGGGTCTCAAACACCAGGGTAATGAGATTAAAGCAGCCAGTGCTGAGGCATGGGTATCTCCCTGGCACCCCCCTCACTGACCATGGCAGGTCTTCCCGTTGGGCCGCAGCCAGTAGCCAGGGGGGCAGAGACAACGGTAGCTGCCTGGGCTGTTCCTGCACTTGTGCTGGCACCGGTTTGGCACCTGGCACTCGTCAAAGTCTGTGGGTGAGAAAGGTAAAGGCAAGCAGAGAAGCATCAGTTCCCTCCAGCACCCACTGCCCTGGGGCAGCCTGGCACTTCCCTCCCCTTCCCTGCACAGCCAAACCATGACACCAAGAATGAGTGTGCATACTGGAGAAGGGACAACAACAAGCACAGAAGTTGCCTTTTTGGCACAAAGTGGCCTCCAAACTCCCTGCAAATCCCCTTCCCTGATGCACACTCACCAGCACAGGTGCCATTCCTCTTGACAAAGCCCGTGGGGCAGGGGGGACCCTGGGTACCCAGCCCTGCAGCTTTTGCCACACGGCGCAGGGCGAGCTGGGTGTAGAAGGACCGTCCCCGCAGGCGGCTGCTTGGCCCCAGCCAGTGCACAGGAGGGTTGTGGTGGGTACTGCCCATTGTGCCCCTTCCATCCGCCCTGACTGTGCCACACTTTCCACCTGGCAGCAGGGTCCTTCCAGGGGGGCACAGGCACTCATAGGAGCCCCGTAGGTTGTGGCACTTAAAGGAACACGGTGGAGGAAACTGCAGGCACTCATTTATGTCTGGAGAAGGAAAGAGGGGGAGAATTGGAGCTGGATGGGGAAACTGAGTCTGGAGAAGGGAAGGGAAACAACATGACTCTGGCACCCAAGGACATGACCTCTGACCCCGGCTCATACCCAAGCACGGCCAGCCAGTACCCAGCGAGTGGTAGCCGGGAGGGCAAGCACAGCGATAGGTCCCGGCAGCGTTCCGGCAGAGCTGGTTGTAGCGGCAGGCGTGGGAACCCTCGGCACATTCATCAATATCTGAGAAGCAAAGAAGGGATGGAGTTGGGGGTACTGGGAGGTGGCACCACATTGCAGGTGCCCCTCACCATCCTCATGTTTGCCCTTGGGAAAAGTCCATACCAATGCAGTACAGCTGCCCAGGGCCCTGGGTGAATCCCAGTGGGCACTGCTCTCCATTGGGCCCTGGGAATCAAGCAGAGATGGTTAGAAGGGACATGTCACTACAGGGACATGGCCTGTGCACCCTCACGGCCAATCAGGACAGAAAAGGGATCCCGGTGTCTCCATTCCCACCCTTGGGAATCCCCTCATCACCTGCATCAAGGGAGGCTCGGAGCTGGAAGCGGAGCTCCTCCGAGGACGGGCTGTAGGAGGCTTTGACAGCACTGGCCCGGACGTGCTGCACCCGGGGGGGCTGCAGGGCCGTGGGGGGGTCGTACACAATGGTGTGATTGCAGTGGGCACGAACGATGTGTCCATCCCACAGGAAGCTCTGCACTGAGCCCCCGGAGAGCTGCCCCGTGCCTGTCTGCACGTAGCGCTCGCTGAAGTCCTGGGGAGAGGCAGGGAAGGGTGGGTCAGGTCACAAACCACCCCCAGGCTCCCAGCATGGGAGTCATGGCCCTGCAGAGAGAATGGGCAATGCCAGCACCTGGAGCAGCACTGTGGCCTCGCCGATGCTCTCTGGCACAGAGCCGCTGATCACGCTTTCCAGCAGCAGAGCACCAGTGGCATCCGAACCCCGGGCAAGGTGGGTGACCCGCAGGAGCTCCCCTGCCAGGGAGAAGTGGTTAGCAGAAGCCTGTGGCACCCCCAAACACAGCTCCATCTCCAGCTCTGGGGATCATCCCATCTAAAGGCTGAGCCCCCAGGAATGGTGAATGGGAGAGATGGATGCTGAGCTGGGCATGACCAAGTGCCACATGAGCTGACATGCCTGGGGAGTCCTCACATCCCTCACCTGTGGCAAACTCCAGCTGAGACTCCTGCTGGAAGGTGCCCTGGGTGAGCAGGAACCCACCCTGGGCCTCTCCACCAGCATGTGCCAAGGACCAGTAAATGGGGGCAATGATGGTGACCAGCACCCGCATCAGAGGCCCTGGGGTACAGGAGAAAAGATGACACCACAAAGCCAGCAACCCAGCCCTGCCCATCTCCTCTGGTCCCCTTACTCATGGGGCACAACACAGACATGAAATGTTTTTCACCTAATGCAGATCTAAATCCTCACCATGGGGTGAGGACAACCACCTACCTACACTGGGTGGGATGCCGCTGATGTTGCTCCGGATGGTGGAGGTGCCAGACTGTGGGTCATCCAGCACACTGGCATCAAGTGTGGTGACACCAAGCTCGTGGGCATTGATGACACCAACCAGGCTGCCCCGCACTCGCCGTGGCTCCCCTGGGGCAAAAGGGACAAGAACAGTGGTTATGAAGCTGCTCTCCTGTGGGACAGTGGGGCCATTTCCCACCTCCTCCCCCAACAATTTTTTGTACTAAGAAAACTTGATTTTCTGGAGGTAAAAGCAGCCAGAGCAAGATGGGCAGCATCCCTTCCTGGCTACCAGCAAAGCCCCCAGAGAGCCCATGGGTCTGGGCAGCATGGTGCCAACACCAACAGGGAATGGTGTGAGCATGACCCTGTGCCTTGCACACACCAACATAATCGAGCAGCCCTCAAACCCTGATCTGTTTCAGACCCCACAGTCCTGGCCATGGCCCCAGGATTTATTTGCCTCTCCTCTGGCATGGCTGGCAACAGAACACCAGCAGCCACGCAGGGCACCCGGCACTTCCTCCGCGCTGCCGGACAGCCTGGGATCTGCTCCCCAGGACGCAGCAGGAGAGGATGTGCCTGGGCATTTAGAAAAGCTCCTGGGAAATGGGAATTTAATCATGGGCAGCAAGTGCAGGAAGGCCAAGGAGAGGTGAGTGGGGGTGAGGCAAGCAGGGGCATGAGCTGGCACGCAGAGACTGCTCCTCGGGTCTGTCTGGGCTCAGACCTTTGGATCAGCAGCAGAAGAGACAGGAGAGGGCAAACCAGAGGGGTTCAGAGCAAGCAAGGAAAGGCTCTATCTCTCCAAACCAGACCTTACACCAGGGTGTAACAGCACCAAGGGCAGCCCCAACCCTCTGAGCCATCCAGAAACTCCCCAAACCCTGATGCAGACACCAACCTTGGACAGCTAGGGAGACGTGGGCAATGGCGGAGCCCAGGGCATTGCGAGCGAGGCAGGAGTAGCTGCCAGTGTCACGGTGGGCAGCAGCGGGCAGGAGCAGCGTGGCGTTGGGCAGGATGTGGGCATGGGGGCCCTCCAGCAATGGCTGCCCATCCCGCTGCCACTCCACGGAGGGGGTGGGCTCCCCTGACACAGCACAGTGCAGCAGCACCCGCTGTCCCATGTGTGCTGTCACCGCTTGTGGGGTCACCACCACTGCAGGGGCACCTGGGCAGGGAGAGGGATGTGGGCAGTGCCACAGCATCCCAGTGGTACTGGGGCCATTCCCCAGGGGTTCAGGGTGGCCTGAAGGGTTGAGGGGTGAAGTGATTTGCAGTCCTTCAAAAGTAGGGTGCAAAGAGGGTCAGCACTCACTCTGCAGGGCCAGGGTGACAACCTTCGCTGCCGTGCCAGCATCATTCTCCGCCACACACCGGTAGTGCCCCACATCAGTGCTCTGGCAGTACCAACAGCTTTAGCACAGCACTTGGCTTTGC
>JANHGL010025103.1:0-61444 GCA_024611195.1 Ceyx melanurus | reverse complement strand
GATGCCAGATCTGAAGCTAGTGATTTAATCATAGGATTGCTAGAGGCTGCAGTACCCTATCTGCTCAGAAATCAATATCTATGCTCTCAGTTATATTAGAGAAATGTTTACTTCTTCACCCGACCAAGATATTAATTTGTATATGCTGTATTGTCTGGGTTGGTTGGGTTTTTTTTAAGTTAGTGATTTGTGGGGAGAGCAGCCTAATTTATTTTTAAATCCTTTAATGCTGCACAGTTTTCTTGTTATTGACTGATGATTTTGTGTGCATATATAGCACTGTTCATCGTGATCGTGTGGATCACGATGCTCTTCAAAGGATTTTAAATGCTCTGTAGGTAGGAAGTGATGCACTTCTTTGGCAAAACACAGCCATCAGCAGGGCAGTGTGTAGTAGCAACCTTTGTGTTGCTAGTGCTACTGCTTTCAGCTCAAGAGGTGAATAGGAAAATTCAGCTGGTGCATCAGGGGAATTTAAGTAGGTGAAATGCAATTACCTATGTTGGAATATGATCAGGATACCACTGTTAAACCCCAGCCTGGTGAAAAGCACTGTGGGATTTTTAATGACCAGGAGTCAGATAACGTTTTATTTCTCATCCCAAGGACAAAACCTCCATTAGCAGAGTGCTTCCTGCCACTTGCTGCACCAATAGTTTAATATGGACCTGTAGGGTGGAGTGTCACAGCCTGTGGCAAGTCACTGTCACTGCATCTGCTGCCTGCTCAGAGGAGGCTGAAGCAGAGGCAAGAGGGAGGTGCAGAGATTTTTCTGGCTTTCCTGGAAGGATGCAGGGCTGAGTGGGGTGACAGGGGCTGCTCAGTGTGACTTCCATAATGGCTGAACATATTTCCTGGAAGGAATGTGCTGCAGCATCCAGCTGTCCCCAGAGGTCTCCAGTCCACAGACTGACCCACCTCGGCTTCATTTCCCTAATGGGAACTGAAGAGATGGTGGCTCAAGGTGGTTAGCTACAAAAAGGACATTAAACCTGTCAGTGCAGGTGATTCTTCCACTATATAAATTGACAGTGTAGGATTAGCTGGTATTGCTTTAGAAATCTATTAACAGTTGAAGCAGTTTGCTTAAATTAGAAGCCTTGATAGAATTACAATGACTTTCCTTCTTTTCTGTGAGTTTGGTTGCTGTCTTTGTGTACCTTGTAATAAGAAGGCTTATATGCCGAGGAAGATGTTTTACAAAATCTGAAGTGAGTTCCTCTTTAAGATTTACAAGCCTGTACAGCTAAGGGAGAAACAGCAATTGGAGGGAGGAAAGATAAGCACAAAACCACTGGCTTTTTCAAGTTTCTTTCAGCATATGCTGCAGCATAGAAATGGGTAAGTGCAGAGACATAAAGGTCATGGCCTTGGAAACTGCCGTACACTGACAGTGTTCAGAATTACACAGGACACAGGTTAGAGTGTTTTACTTTCTGTACATTCAGTGCAGGTAATATCTAGGTTGTCTGTAGTTCCTATTCCTTTAGCTCCTTCAGGTTACACTGCATAAAATCTTCTATCAGGTACTGATTTGAGGGTGTCTAATATATATTAGAGGTTGTCTAATATATATATTTCAGGGTGTCTAATATATATATGTATGTATTTCAGATCTTCATCCAATTACTTTGGTTCATAATTCTTTAACAGTTCATCAGATTATGTTTACAGTTTTAAAGCTCTTGCAGTTCATTGTTTAAGGGTTATAGTTCCTTTAGTTGGTGAAAAAGAAAAAGCATCTATGAGATAAAAATACAGGATTAACATTTACTGAATGTACAACAGGTATGGCAAAAGAGAATTTTAACATTTTGGAAGCTCAAATGTATCCTGATTGTGAGAAGGGGGTGAAATCTAATTACCACTGTCAATAACCTACCCAAAGTTCTCAGGGAAATACTATGTACTAATCGCTAACAATTTGGTTTCCCAGATACGATAGGTTTTGATTTTTCTCATCTATCAATAACTGACTTTGATATTATTAAAAATGTAGATGGTAATCTAGTCCTGAAAACACTTCATTCAATTAAATGTAATAATTCTATTACATTATGTGTGGTTATTAAATTGATGTTGGTATTTAATATCCTTTTAAATCTTTATAAGGAATAAGAGTATTTCATGTTAATTTATGCAATCTACCATTAGATATATGAACTAAACCCTCCAGTACACAGAAGTCATATTGTCAAATAACTCATTATGTGTTTTATGATACTGTCTCAAAAAAATGTATTATTAAAACCAGTTCATGAAAAAGGAGCAATTCAGAGAAACACTTCCTAAAATCTTTAAAGCTAAGTCTACTGTTAACTCCAGCAATCCAGAACTTTCGAGAAATAATGGGAAGGAATTATGTTTAGGTTTATAAAAAACCTAGAGCAGAAAGGAAATGTCAGACATGCATCATATTTCTACACAAGAAACTCCTGTGAACAAGTCAATATTTTCATTATATTTTCAAAATGGAGTTAACCACTTCATGCACCTTTTGGGAAGACAGTCTCATAATTTGTATTAAAGGAAATACTATTCCTTCATTTTAATAATGAATGAGCTTGAAAACTAGCTGTACTTATTTAAACAAATGTTACTTACAATGAAGTACTTCTTTTTTAATATATAAATTAGTTTCATTGTTTTCATATTGTAACTATAAATTTACTAATAATGTTGGATAAACCAAAATAAGTAGCATACTGAGACACCTCTATTTCAACTGGAGGTTATAAATAGAATGTTACCAAGCATGAATGAATGGAATGAATAATTTATCAACTAGATCAATATCACCAGATATATCTAAAAACAGAAAAATGTCAAGGAAGAGTGATATTTTCAGGCAATATTTTTTTTTTGTCTTTTTCTCTTTCTTAAATTTACTTATAATACACTTTGCAATCCTATGATAATGTTCTATATCAGAAAGTTCCTCTACTTATTTACCTGACCAACTGGTAGGCAATTTGCAACCTGTTTTCTATTTATGATTTATCTTTATGTCTTTTTTAATCTCTTTATGGAGATTCTCCAGAACATGATATGGCATATAGACTCTCCTTTATACAGATATACCTACATAGACTGGAAGATATACCAATATCCTGGTTTATCTTGCCTGTAATAATTGGACAATTTTGGCAAAAATAGAAGTACCAAGCTGAAGAAAATCAGTGCTCAGGTGATGCTCTGGGGTGTGTGTGATCAGTGCTCTATTACCCTTTTCTCTCTTTTTTGAACTATTTTGTAACAGAATGGCTGAGTTAGTCCACAGCACTTTACAACCCCTCTCGATTTCTTCCAGTGGCGAAGTCACTCTCATCTTTTGGTAGCCCTCTAGCTTTTATGGTCCTTCATCAGTCAAAATCATTTCACTGGCCAGTCTTCCTTTGTGATGAATAGAGATTGCCACAGAGCAGTTCCATCCATTAACTCTCTCTATATTTATACACATATGTAGCATGTACAACTATAAATACACACTATATACAAACTAATGTGCATGTATATAGATAACCCATATGATATCTGTATGGAATTTGATGGCTTATACCTGAAGTGTGGCTATATGGAAAATCATGTTGACTTCTAACTGGCTGGAAAGCCATCTTCAAAATGGTTGCAACGAAGAAAATTCAGAAAAATTAATTTGACTTTGCAGTTCTGTTTCTGGTCTTTGAAGCCATAGTTAGGTAAAGAACTTTTGACATTTTTTGTGCAATTCCAGCTCTGGGCTGTTGATAGGTGTTGAACCAGAGCAGGATGCCAAAGCAAGGAAGAAAAATGTCCTTCCTTTGATCTAAATGTCTCCCTTAACTTTATACAGTACTGACATCTTCAAGGAGAGATGCTGGATGATCTAAATGCCACAAGGGTAACACCTGAAGGACAGAGGATGAAGATTTTGGAAAGGTGAGTAGAGAGAAAGGTAGAATTGAAGGGTGTGAGGGAGACTATGGATTTGTAGGCAGGAAGACTGATGCTACCAGCAGGCAAATTAAATTATTGTGACGTCAGGAGTCAGAGGAATGAGAAATTGATTTTTGACTTGTTCTTCAGGTGGTAAAAGGGTATCTGGGAAACCTCCATTTACATGATCAAAACGACTGTGCTCAGGAGCCACTTGACAATTTGATTCACCCTTTTACAGCTTTTCCTTGTTACACAAATGACTGTGTTCAGTTTGCTTCCCACCACTTGCCCTCCCTCTTTCAGGGATTAAAATGCAGAATTTTTTTTGTTCTGGGAATAAGTTAGAGAGACGATTATGTATTCCAGTGTCATTTATGTGGATAATTTGGAACATGTATTGCAAAAAGGTTTGTATTTGCAGGACTCTCATTCTGAAGCAATTGAATGGTGCCAGGGAGAATGCACTTTTCTTTCTTTCTCTCACACAGAGTCCTTGTGTGATGCTAATCAGAGCAGATTTAGAAAGTGCATAGTAAATAAAGCCCAAACAAAGGGCCATATCCTGAGGAGAAGTAAAGAAAGTATTGACTGGTTGTTATGAAGAGTAAAGTGTCTATTGTGTGCTCTGAATGGCATGAGTATTGCAGGGAGAAAATAAAATAAAACATAGGATTAAAGCCAGCCTGTAAGCATAGACATAGAATGCCACTTTAAAGTTCTTGTAGAACTGCAAATGGTGTTTTCCTAGGTTGTTTTGAAAGCTTGATTTTTGAAATGCTAATATCCTCTAAACAAGGGATTTTTGTTTTCACTCTGTATAATTGTGTCTGTGCCGAGTCATTAAGTACACCTTTCTGATGGTAGCAGCTCACCTCCCAGATCTCTGAAGAAAACTCTCTTGGCAAAGAGACTTAAGATGAATGCCTGGTATGAAACTGTCATTCCCAGCTTCACTGTACACAAAAAAATTACAGTAATTCCTGAATAAGGAGTGACTGTTTTACCACTGGTTGATTTTCTGGTAGGATGGATCTCTTTACCTTGAAAATGTTATGTTTCAGTAATCTTA
Organism: Ceyx melanurus; assembly: GCA_024611195.1. Lineage (NCBI taxonomy): Eukaryota > Metazoa > Chordata > Aves > Coraciiformes > Alcedinidae > Ceyx > Ceyx melanurus. The sequence goes on along the minus strand of JANHGL010025103.1, from coordinate 56,457 downwards.
GAGCAATTTATTTTATTTCTAGCTAAGCCTTAACAGTAAATGTATAGCATGAAATATTTGTGCAGAGGAACTAAACTTTGAAATGTCATGGTGGATCAAAGATGGCTACATTTCCTAAACTACAGGAGGCCAGGGGTTATCTAGCAACACTGTAAACCGTAAGAGAGAGAGAATGAAAAAAGTTTAGCTATATATGTTGAAATACTATGTCAATAAAAACCCACAATGAACTTGTTTACTAGAGCAATCCACCTTCATTCCCAGCTGGTGTGTAAACACAATAAAAAAGTTTATATGTTATTCGGTTGAGAATTTTAACAGAGAACATGATTTTATTTTTCCTGAAATTATAAAAAGGAACAAGTAACCTGGTGTATGCAACGTAACAACAAAGGATATGGAAACATCCTGTGCCTTCTTTAGCTCAGTCTTTATTGATGAAAGATTGACTTTTAGGCCCCTGACATACTCTGTGTCCAGTATCAGAGTCTCTGAGAGGGAACACTACCAATGGTAGAGGAAGACCAGGCAAGGAACCACTCAAGCAAACAGAAGCAGTGTAAGTCTATGTGACTGAATGTGTTCAAGGATGCTGAGGGAGTCTGAAGTCACTGCAGGGCTGTTTTCTGTTCTGAGAGGTTGTGGCCATTCAAGGGTCTGCCTGATAACTAGAAAATGGCAAATCAAACTACATACATTAAAGATTAGAGATCTAAATGCCAATCAGTCCACCTTTGGCCCTGAAGAAGGTTATGGAGTAAATTCTACTGAGAAGCCCTTTATAGGGACACAAAACCCATGGTGACTGGTAACAGCTGCTTTGCATTCACTGAAGTAAAATTGTGTTTCACCAACTTCTGATTGCCTCTGAGGATGAGATGACTGTCCTGGTGGATGAGAGGAGACCAGAGGATAGATACTATTTACTCTGACTGTAACAGAGCCTTGGACATGGTTTCCCATATTATTGTTTTTGCAGCCAAAGTGGTAAAAATAGGCTGGACAGCTGGAAAACTTGTTAGGCTGCCAAAAGATTATGATCAATGGTATGAAGTCCAACTGGCAGGTGATTACTAGTGGCATTCCTCAGCATCTGGTACAGGGGCAAATACTGATTAATGTCTCTATTAATGAGTTTAGTAGTGGGAATGATGATAAATCCTCACCCTCAAGTTTGCAGATTACACCAATGCAGGGACAAATCAATACACTGGAGGGAAGGACTGTCATTGGAAATATTTCAGTAATCTAAAGAAATGGGCTTACAGGAATATCATGGAGCTCAATAGTGGCAGACTGAAGAACATAAGACTAGTGGGAGATCTAAATGTCACTTTCAACTTTTTAAACAGGATTTATAGAGAAGATGGAGCTAGACTTTTGTCAGAGGTTCACAGCAAAAGGGCAAGAAGTAATGAACAGAGGCTATAACTGAGGAAATTGTTATTAGATCTACTAAAAAAAAAATCTTTACGGTGAGGATGGTTAATCACTGGACCAAGTTGCCCAAAAAGTTTTGGATTCTTCAATTGCAGAGATAACTAAATTTGTATAATCCCTTCATTGAGATGAGTTGGATATAAATTACTTCCAAAGCCTTTCCAATGTGACATATTTAGTGGTATTGTGAAGAAAAAACTGGTGATAATAGAATTCTAGGACACAAGTTTATAACATTAAAGAATGCCTGTTAAATGGTCATATCTGTAATTTCCCAGTAAGAAAATGATGATACTACTTGATATGTACATAGAGGAGGTCTTAGACTTTCTTGTTTGTGAATGTAGGCCAGGAGGTGCAAGAGTAGCTGTCCTCCACAAAGCATTGTAGACAGTCTTTGAAAGACATATTGCAGCAAAGCAACACAGGACACACATATCTTAGCTTTATTTGCAGCTCAACTGAGGATGGAGCTCATGCTAATTTATGTCCAGTTAATAAAATAAAATCTGGAGTTTTGTAAGAACTTGGGTAGGAAGTATTAATAATTCATTTACTGGTGCACAAGCTTGAGTGACTTCTGTCATAGAAACTCTCAAGTCTTCTGGAATATTACTAAATGTTTTCAAATATTTTCTTTTGAGAGTTTTAGTTATCCCTAAGATACCTGTAAAGATATACTGGAGTAATTTTTATTCCATGTAGTAATTATCCCATATGTAGTTATAATGACTTAGATCATATGTGGCAAATTACTTACATTTGACTGTTTTAGTTTTGATTATTGCCTGTGCAGTAATCTCCTGAACAGCTTCATTCTGATCTCTTTATGCTATTCATATCATTAATACAGAACATTTTGTTCTCTTAGACAAGTGCAGGAAAGGCAGGGTTTTAAAACCTATTTGAGGTGTTAGTAAAACTATGGTCATCTGAAGGAAAGAGGAAAGACTTCAATCATCTCAAATAATTTAGGATGCATTTCTGAATACTCTGATAATTTTACTTCATGCTGTGACATTCTCCCCGAGGATCAATCAATTGCAATTTTGACATGCATCCCAGTACCTTACTGTATTTAAGGTGGCTTGACTTCAGTATCACTCTTGCCATGAGACATGAATATCCAAGTGTACTTGCAAAATAGATTAATATGAAAGACATGATATTCATTAAAAATTGCTTTTTATGCCAATAATATAATATTACAAGTCAATATTGCATAAAATCCTTGTCTGTCCATACACTAATTTGCACTATAGTATGAAGTTAGAGGAATATATACTTATCTAATTTGTTTTCTTCAAGAAGTACAAAAATATTTCCTTGAAGAGTTTTCTAGAAAATTCAACATGAGACAAACATCTCTGTCCATTTTCTTGCTGACACTATGGCCATAAACCTAAGGAATCTGCAAATACTTCCTTCAGAATTTGTTTCTGCCATTGTGGCCTTGATTCTACTCACTTTGCATAGATGGGAAACATTGCTCTAACCTTTTTGTTGTTGTTTCTTTTTTTAAGAAGCAATGTTTTAATGGTGATAATCACAAAAACTACTAATGAAAGAGGATTTATGTTCTAAGTTTATTTTAAAAAGTCAATCTTGACTACATGAAACTTAATTGATTGTTTATTCTGTACAAATTAGATGGACATTGAATGGAGAATCTTAATTTCCTAACATTTGGTAGCAAACACTGAGATCTGTTCTTTCCAAGGTAGATGTAGGACACTACAGGGCTGAGGAAACTGGTAATGCAACTCAGAGCCCATTATTACACAAATCACAGCCTCAGATTCAGAAATGGTGATGACTGAAAGTCATTACCATCTGACAACAGCTCCATAAATTTATGTCAAAGGAAATGATGATTTCAGACTGGTTTGTTAAGGGCATCTGTCCGCTTAATAAAATCATGTCTGTTATTGGTTTAGATTTCAAAGACTAAATAGGAATAGAAAACAACCATTCAAGAAAAGACTCAGAGTGCAGTGGGGTTGTGCAAATAAATACTCGCTGCCCTCGTGCCTCCTGGCAGCTTTCTGGAATCCTTAATTGATTCACAGACCTCGGACACTCTTGAACGCTAAACAAACTAAAGGCAATTTGCTTAGCTCTTTTCCTTGAGAGAATCCATGACATTTTCTCACAAACACGAAGGTGTTGCATTCAATCACCAGTGCTGCATGTGGGGTTGGAATTGGGATCATTATCTCCCCAAAGCAGTAATTTTCTGATCTAGAATGGAAACGTTTTATAAATCTCATGGGAAAGTTTTTCAATCCCACATTTCCACTGTTACAGCTTAATGCTTATAGGATTGTATCTTCAGTGTGAGACAGTGATTTCTTCTCTGTTTCAGAGGAAAGCAGGACGTCTGACAAGCTGCCAATACCATATCTTTTATTACATCTTGTGGGTGTTTTTGTTCTCTGAATAAGCAGCATAAATGTAATCATAGTATAGATATGGGTGTATAACTAACTAGTTTAAGTCTCTTTCATGCAACTATATTAAAAATAGATGCAATATCCAGGAATTGAGGTCAGCTAATTTTAATTCCATACCTTAGAAATTATTTTTATTGGTGGAAATGAAATAAATATGCTTTTGTATTTCCATGAGTTATAAAATATATAGAATCATAGAATGCATTAAGTTGGAAGGGACCACCAAAGGTCATCTACTCCAACTCCTCTGCAGTAAGCAGGGATATCCTCAACTAGATCAGGTTGCTCAGAATGCTGGTGTCTTCCCTTCCTTGTTTGGTTTCTTACATCTGGGGTTGAAGAGCTCTTGCACTCTTTGGAAAATGTCTTCAAAGATCTGCCAGCTCTGTTCTGCTCCCTCGTCCCTGAGGACAATTTCGCAGGGGGTCCTATTGACTATCTCCTTCAAGAGCTGGAATTTTGCTTTCCTAAAATTCATGGTGTTGACTATGCCCCTTGTCTGACTTATATCTCTTAGGGCAGTGAACTCCAACAGTATGTGATCACTGCAGCCCCTGACATCCCTGATGAACTTTCCTGTATTGGTGACCATCAGATCCAGATGGGTATTTCATAAAGTATTTTTTCTTCCTAATTATATGATTTTGGTTTTGTTTTGTCTTTATACTGCATTTCCAAGTGAGATTAAACCTCTTATAAAATTGTTGTATTCAAAAGTCATTTCATGTAGCAGCTACAGGCCAACGTCTATTCAGCAGTCATTTCAATGATCCTGACAGGTGTGCAGATGGTTGTTGTCCTGCTAAGTTGGATCTTAAGTTAGTTTCTCTGCTGATGCAAATTGATGTCACTCTATGAAATTCAAAGTTTGTTTGAATTTAGCTGCAGATGCATTAGATCAGATTACTGTATTCTAAGTATGTTTTCTAGGTATAGTCATACCATGTAATCTAAAGCTGAGGCAAGAACTAATATAAAAGCTACAGTCTATTTAGCATTTTCTTAAGTGAGGAAGGAAATGGTAAATGCAGGATTAAAAAATATGGATTGTGGTTTTGGGATACTTAAGTGTGTAAGTCGTAAAACTGAGTTATTAGATATTTGATTTTCCTTACCCATCTTCTCTTATGTCCCTGTTTTCCTGTTGCCATGCACACAAACATGTTTGTTTATAGGGCCATTCTTTCAACCCAATCAAGGAACTGATTTTGGCTAATAAAAAAGGCAGTCAAGGAAGGCTTTTTTCATTTTTAAAAGGTAATCCTAATCAGAGCAGTAGCCCAGGCTAGCAAATGATTGTGACAGCACAGTAGAAAGCTAAGTGCACCATAAGACAGGGGAAGTTTAAGCTGCTATTGCCACTAAATAGTTTGCACTTGAAACAATAGTTCTAGAGGAGTTCCAATAAACATGTAAGTACTGCTCTGTGTTTTCAACAAGATACTAACAGCTGCCCGCCAAAGATTTCAACAAGTGTAAAAGGAAAAGACAAGTGGGTTTACTTATTGGTGATTCAAATTAAGTGGGTTGACGGCAGCTGGGAACCTTTACTTGGAAACCAGCTACACAATATTTTGGATATGCTCTTTCTAAGCTTCAGTGTTAGAGACAAGAAATTTGACTCATAACTTGACACAAAATAAAAAGCAAAGGATGTGAGAGAGTGGCAGAGCAGAGGGCTCAGATTCGCTGGCTGTTACCTTGATAGCTTTTTTGGCAGGCGATGAAAGTGACCTCTGATTTTTAGCAGCCAGGGGGGTGCAGAACCTGAACTAGGGTCGATATCACAGGAGGAAATAAAAGGCATGCTCTGCCCCAGAGTCTAACACATGAAATTGAATAAGCTGTCAGCTTTATGTAACTATTTACTCTAGGGTGGAAATTAGTATTACCTTAGCAACACTAGTATCACCTGAGACGTAGCTGTGCTGACTGATTTACAGAGATGCATTTACTTTGACAATGTATTAAGTAACCTTTCTGAATGCTTTACTGTATTTTTATGACGAATGAGATGTCTTGCAGACAGGAAAAAAAAAATTGTTTCTTCAGATTGCAAAATGCTACATACTGGTCAGACCCTTACCTGGCATAAATCCATCTGTGAAGTAATGTTGATTTATTACAATGGAAGAACCAGCTCATCATTTTGAGCAGTGCCATGGTTTATTACCAGTCACTCTTTTTACTTGTCAGGTATGAGGGGGTTTGATTTGCTTCCCACAGTATTTGTAACATCATGGTCATGAAAATGAGAATGGTTAACAACTCTTGCTACTGCCAGCTCTACTAGGGTAATTGAATGCACCTTTACCACTAAATTCAGGGTTGGCTTAGATTCCCTTCTGTCACAGAATGCTTCAAATATTAATGACACAACAAAGAAGCTATTACTGAAAGCACAGCTTTCTATCAGGAGGGTTCTGAGTTTGGCCCTGTGATATTGCATGGTTCCCATCACATGCTAGCTGAATTATTTAATCCAATAAAGTTGCCACCAGTCTGAGCTTCCTTATATAGGTACCACACTGCCACCTTCAAAGGATGCATTAAAGTATATTGAATCCTATTTTAAACACTCCAAACAAGAATGAGTCTGCCACCTTCCAGGCTAAATTGTTATTAGCTGTCAATACATGGAAACAGAACCTTTTTGGGGTGCTGAATGTATTGAATTTTTAACTACTTTAGCTCATGTATTGTGGGTGAATTGTGATACTGAAGATATTAAGATTACTTTAAGGTATATGTACTCTGTGTACAGTGGGAATATTTATCCTTATTCTTCTCCATAGTAAACTAAAAAGATTGAATTTATGGCATGCCTTTGTCAGTCATTTTGGGGAACTTTCCTAGAAATCTAGTAAAATCTCTCCTTGGAGCAATGGCACCAAATGCTGGTACATGGTTGTCCTGGTTTGAGTGAGAACAGAACTAATTCTGTTTGGTGATTTTACTTTTCAGCTCAGCAGTTCTAACTAACTAACTCACTGTCTGAAATGAGCAGCATGTTTTCACAGACAGCGTTTGCTTCTAACAGAGACAACACAATGTTTGGAGTTAGTACCAAGGATTGGAATGCAGCCCAAGGCCACTGCTGGATGGTGTGTACTGTGCTGGGGGATGCAGAAAGTGAAAGGCCACAACTGCAGTGAGAAGCAGGCAGGACAGGTGACCCTAAACTGACCAACAAAGCATTCCATCCCATAGATGTCATATTGGCTATAAATCTGAGGAATTACAAATATCAAGCTCTCACTTGGATCTTTCCCCTCTTCTTCAATGTCCAGTACTCAGGGAGGAGTCTGTCCATTCTGCCTTCAATCCTGATCTGTGTGTTCCTGAATAAAATACCAGAATCCAGCTCCTGAACACAGCTCTCATCTGCTGTGGGGCAAAATCTGTGTCTTTCCCAGTGCCTGTTCCACAGCATCAGTGCTGATGGTGATGTAATTGCTTTCAGGAGGGTTGGGTTCAATACTGGGTTTGTATATATTTGTATATATTCAAGTTTTATTATTATTATTTTCATTAAAGCTGTCCTAGTTTCCTTTTCTAATCCATAAATTCTGATCCTCTTTAGGGAGGGAGAAGAGTTGAGAGGGCATCTGTTTTAAGTCTAGCAGGCTACCCTAACCCTGAACTATGACAATGGTATTCTTCTACCACCTGTAGATATCTAGTTCTTAGAGGCAAAGACTTTCCTAGTTTTATTTCATTTTCTTATCCCTCCTACATCTACAGTTTACTGGTTGCAAGGAGGCTAGGTATTGATTTTTATTTTCTTTCTCCAGTTATATATTCTTTTCCTACCTGGAAATATTATCCTGCAAACTTTGAGAACTTTGCTCAGTATTTCTAGTCATGTGTCAGCCTTATTCTAAAGGGAGGGTTTCAGTCAGACTGCAAACGGTTCTTAAGGTATATTCAGAAAGTGCCAATTAGGTTATGTGCACTCCTGTTCTATATAACCAAGGAACAACTATTCCATTAACTTAATCACTGACATCAGAGCTTATGGCCAGGTTCCTGCAATGAACAATGTTCATTGTTCCCTGCAATGACTCAATACTTTCTTTGATGCATTCTGGATCAAACCTTACTACCCAGAAAGGTAAAGTCTTCATTATTACTAAGTGCATTTCCTTGCATTTTGCCATACTAATACACATTGTTGCTTTGACAACATCCTAACCAGCCAATTCCCACCTTTCTGTAACAGAAAATTGTGTAAGTACAAATCAAGACAGTATTTGTTTAGTATCTCCAGCAATCTCTTTATCAGAACCTTTTTCTAATTCAAAACTTGATCTTTACTTTTTAAATCCTTTAAAACTTTCTCAGATTGATTCAGACCTTTGACTTAAGCCAAGGTCCCTTGTTTCTGAGGATGAACTCTTCAATTATTTCCTTGAAAACATCCACTTCAATCAGGTAAAGTTATTTTTAAAGAGTTACAGATTCTGCTTCTGAATCATATTCTCACATTATTATTAATAATAATTGATTTATTTTTGCATCCCTTTATTATACTTGCTGTCCTTTCCATAACATTTTATTACATTAGGAAAACTCTTCCTGCCTTGTACCAGTTATGATTGTAATTGCCAAATGAACATTTATTTGGCATTACTTTTGACTTTTCTATCTATGGTTAATAATGGTCTGCTCCCTCATCTAATGTTCTTTTCCTAATATACAAAAGACATAGATTATTTTTTTTTTTCAGGTTGGTTACATGTTTGGTTTGGTTGTATGTGGATTTTTTTTTGTGTGCATATTTTTTTCCTTTTTTAACATAGGGCAGTGGTCTTGGTTATTTTCTTTATCTAAAATTAATACTTTAAAATTCAATTTGTTACAACAGGAAAACATGTGAAATACATTTTCAAATTAATTCATTTGTGACCAGTATAATTTAATCAAATATGAAGGCTGATCAAATATTTAGTACTGTATTTTCAGTGGGAATTAGATGTTTTAACTAATGAAAATTTTAATTGAATTAATTTGTCCATTTTGGGGCATGAGTGGATTATAGTATTTTCCAGGTTGGGGTATTTGTGGTTTTTTTTTGTGTAGGAAAATAGTTTCCATCTCAAAATTAAATTTATTTTTTCTTACTGGTTTATATCTGCTTGTTACTTTTCTTCTTGTTCTTTTCAGCTTATTATGCATATATTGTCATAATTTGAGATGAGATTAGTGTTTATCTCTTATTTATTCCTCGTATTTCTATTTTTTGAGAATAACTTGGAATACTAAGTGAGGTCCTTGAAATACTAAGTGAACTCAGGGCTTCATCCTACAAATGGAATTTGGCACCTCTTACACTACAAGATGATATACAGTGCAGTACATCATAGCTTGAAGTACATCTTGATAGAGGCCACAACTGAACAGGGTGCTCTTGAGCACCTTGCAGCAATAAGACATTTTGCAGAAGAGCAAGACTGGATGCTTTCACTTTGAGGTTTCCATTGGTAGAGTTACTAAAAATGCTCTTTTCTAGCAAGCTGTAATACAAAGCAGTTACCATGTATTAAAGGTGTCAGGAGTTAAGGAGTGATTTCCTAAAAAAACAATGAGCTTTCAAGCAAATGCTGTGGGTGGGAAAGTGTTCAGTTTAAGTGACAAATGAAACATTTTTAATTGCCTTGAGAACTGCAGCAGTATCTAGAGAATTGATTATCATGTGAATTCTAGTGATTCTAGCCCTGCAGTGTTGCAAGGACACAATGAGAGTGGATTAAATAAGGGAGATAATGTGTAAAATATAGATGTATAACAGGTCTAGAAAAAAAATATTCAGAAATTAATTTTTCTAATTGTAAACACATGCACATCAGTAACAGTTCCACAGGTGAAAGTAAAGGTTAGAATCAACTCCTTAGGTGCAGAGGAAGAAAAGCAACCTTTTTTTTTTTCTTTGCATACTTTTTTTGGATCCTGTGGGTTTCTCCCATAACAGTTCCCTTGAAATTGCTTCTTTCCTGATAGAAGGAACTAATCTTTATGTACAGGAGCAGTGCCTGAAGAAATCATTAGGGCAATGAATATTTCAGAAATAGCATGGGGAGTACTTCAGGGAGAAAGGCATATCAGCAGAAAACCTGTTCTGAGGAAGTTTATGGCATTTTAAATAATTTCCTGGCCTCTTTTTTACATGTTAGAAGACCATTATATATCATCAATAGCAGACTTTGTTTCTTCTCAGCACTAAGTGCTGTGGCTGTTAGGGCAGACAAGGACTCATCAGCAGCCCCCCAGGTCTGATGTGACCAACAATGACAATGCAAAGGTGCTTATTTGATGTTGTGTGTTGAACTACACTTGAGCTGAGCTTTCCTTCCTCATGATTTGTGAGGAATATTCAGAGGTCTCAGTCTGACTGAGGTTGAGTTTTTATTACCCATCCAGCAGCTCTTCCTTGTCTGTCTGCAGCTCATATGTTCATTATGTTACATGTTTTTCTGTTGTGCAGTTTTGTGCCTGGGTAGTAAAGGAAATAGCCAAGCTAATCCTAAAACTGTTGGAACATATTGGAGGATTCTGGATAAACTATTGTGAGTCAGGTCTGGTACAAAGGTATCCCTAGCTTTAGCCTTTTGGGACATAAGTGAAGTATGAACCTTCTTCTTCATGATGAAATATCCTCACAAAGCACATCTGTGGTGGGTTGGCTGGCTGTCTGACAGACACACCCTCAGCTTCTCTCACTGCTCATCAAGGCTGGGAGAAAAAAGAAAAAAAAAGAGCTCATAGGCTGAGAAAAAGACAGGGAGATTACTTACCAATTAGTCACAGGCAAAACAGACTTGACTTTAATTAACAGAGAAGCATTAGTTAATGGGGAAAATTAATTTATTGCCAGTTATATTAGAGTTGGATAGTGAGAAACAGACAAAAACTACAAAAAACCTTCCCTCTACCCCACCCTTCCTCCCAGGCTCAACCTCACTCCTTCATCCTCCCCCCTTCCAAGCAGTGGAGGGTGTTAGGGGATTCTGTTGGATCTATAACAGCTCCTCTCTGCTTCTTCTGCCTCTTAATAACACTTTTTCCCTGCTCCAGCATGTATCCTTCTCATGGGCTGCAGTCCTCTGGGATAAACTTGGTCCAGCATAGATGGCTTCAGGCTAAATGTCATGTCTACATGTGTCTCCAGATTGGTGATTGGGAACTTTGAGAAATGGGAAAGCACATTTTGTCATTTCCTTCATCTGTAACCATCTCTGTGAGAAAAGGAATGTTTGTCTTGAAACATTCTGCCATAATGTGTATGTAAATCTAATGATGCCAAATATTAATATTATATAGAATATTTTATTATTATATAGAATATTTTTCTACAGCTTTTTTTTCTTTTTTTTTTTTTCTTTATGTAATGGCACATATATAGAAAATGACAAGATTTCTCACATGTGAGAAGGGATAAAGGCACAAGACTTGCTGAAGTAAACCTGAAGAGTATCTCCTTAGGCTATAATTAGGCATTTGTCCACTTTACTGTGATGCCAGGCACCTACAGGAAATTATGTTGAGCGGCTGCTTACCCAGGACTCTTCAAAGCAAAAAAAGTACCTAAATATGGCCTTTTGGAACTCAGCTTAAGGCAGCTATATTTAAGATCCTTGTCAGAAATTCAAAAACCCTTGTAAGAAGTTTCCAGCAACATTTGGTCCTGTGGTATCTCAAGATTTTGAATTGGAAAAAAAAATCTATGTTTTGAAACTTTTGAAAATTAAAAGTTTACTTTTTCTGAAAAATCTAATTTGTAAAATTGTCATGTTCTCTTCTTTTCTCTTTCTGCCTCAGAAACACATCTCAACCTTTAAAGGACAAATGTCTCTACCTTGTGATAATGCGCTTTCAATGTTGCTTTTCAAAGTTCAGTTCAAGTGATGCTGCCAAGATATATCCTTCTGCATCAAATAATTCACAGATTCCAACTCACTGGGAATACAAAATCTTTGTCTTATGCCAGTGTAACTGCAGCAGCATTTTCCTGGACTGAGGATTAAGTTTGCCGAAGCAAAAAATGCCAATCTATCTGATCTATTTCAACAGTATTGCCAGACATAAAGATGATTCATCAGTCTTCCTTCTCTAATAGTAACTATCTCAAGTGGGCAGTAAAGAATGACCAAACTGACTATCAGATGGGAAAGAGCAAAAGTTGGAACAGTATTTGCCTTGCTCACTTTGTATTTGACTATGTGTCCATGCATTCATGTCTAGAGTTGCAGGGGTTGCTCGAGCATTTAATTACTTGAATCCCAATGAGCTGAAACTGCTTGGTTCAGAAGATGGCATAATAAGAGTATTCTCCTGAGGTGGCTATATAATTTTTTTAAGCTTTACTGACGAGCCAGAAATAGTCACAGATTTTAAGTGTTGCCACTGATTATATTTTAAAAAGCATGGAAAACACGAGCCTACATTTTCTGCTACACCCATGCTCCTTTAGGAAGAGCAGAAGAATGGAGTGTGGGCTTTCCAGGGAGCTGCTTAATTATCTGGCTGACTACACACCAGCTTTGGCCTTCTCATAGCCACTGTTATAAACTGCACTGGTTGGTAAGGCCCTAAAAGGGGACAATGTGGGGCTAAGCCCTCCCATTCCTATAGCACTGTGTAATTAGGTCACAAAATGGGGAGACTGACTTGATGTTAGCTCACATTGTTCAATGCCTGAAATAAATATACAGACTATAGGTGTCTTGCCAATATCAAGGTCACAAGAAGGATCAGAGTAGCCAAGAGACTCAGAGAAGAGGGAAATGTAAAAATAGTACACACCTGGACTGTGTATTTCTCATGTATTTGAGGAAAATGGATGTCTTCCAGCTTATTAATGGTATCACTGCAGTATTTGGTATCCAACTAAGTGTGCAGATACTACATGTCAGTAATTATAAGTGACATAATTCTTTCTGACTTTGCTACTTCACAGTGGTTTCGTGTAGGGTTTTTTGTTTGGTTTTTGTTGTTTGGTTTTTTTTTTCAGTTATTTCTTTTATTTTTAAACTAGTTCTTCCCCATATAGTTAGCATGAGAAGGGTGAAGGTTTTCCATGTAGTAGAAGAAAAAGCTCATGGACTTTGGATACAAATCCAAACAGAGAAAAATACCAAAAGAAATACAGATAGTCAGTGACTCATGTAAAATACAGCTTGACATTTGAACATGCAAGTTGATTCGTGGGATGTGGATTAAACAACTCCCAATTTTCTGTCTCTTTATAGAGAAAACTGTCAAGTTGGGAATAGAATATGATTTACCTTTATTTCAGGGTAGAAAGAGTATTTTTGTTTTTCAGTATGCAATAGATGAGCACTTGCCCATGCACATTTGTACATAGCCAAAAAAAGAGAGAGCATTCTTGGGCCAAACAGAAGCAGAGATAGAGTTATGGTCACTGATTTTTCTCCAGAGTAATTTATATTAATATGTTAAATTGTATAAATTTGTATTTTTGCACTAGTTTCCGTAATGAAAGGTTATACTGTTGGAACACATATGTTCTGACTTAAGTAAGTAGAATGAGAATAAAAATTCTCCCCTTACATATGAATAACTTTCTTTAGGCTTCTGCTTAACTATATGCCATAGACTGCATAAATATGACCCTTTTAGCAGCTGATAGATCATCTGAGCTACAAGCTTTATTCTTTGTGTTCAGTTTCCTGGCATTACATGCTGCTTAAGACAAAGTATGTTCTCATTGTGTTTGCACCTAAAAAAGGATAATCATTGCTCAGTTTGAAGAGCAGTAAACAAAAAAACAAAACAAAACAAAACAAAATAAGCTCTGAATTTTCCTCATATTGCTCTCATTTCAAGGGAATCCTTACAAATGTGGGTGATACTTAATCACATGACTAAATATCATAATTACACAGTTATGTACTCTTTCAAGTTTAAAGCATATTCAAGTCATGAGATAAATTATGTCTGAGCCACATGGGAGGAGCTGTTACTGCCTCCCTTCTTCTTCTTTTCCTTTCGTTAATTCTCATCAGGATAGGATCAAGCAGAAACCAAAGGCTCCCCTTTGCATCCATTAACCAAACTAGACAACTCTCTGTATGTTTAATCAGCTCAACTGAGGGCTGAAACAGAGCTGGATGCACACATCAGTATCCTCAGAAGCACTGATTGCTATGTTCAGTTTTTAGACCAACTAGCTACTCTACCATTTCTCAAGAAGGTCAGTTATTTCCCTTAAGTCTCAGATTGGTCCCACCTGTGTCTCCTATCTTTTCATCAGTTTGGAATGCAAATGTCTGGAAGATGTACCAAAAAGTGAGATTGTACCCCTCATGCTTTAAATTGATTATTATGAATTGTTCTCTCCTTTTCTAGAGAAGATACATGCAGTTCTTGGAACTTGGATCAAACTCTTTGTGTTACAGCACATATGAGACAATCTACAAGGTTTTGTACAAGCATGTAGTAAATTACTGTCAGAAGCAGAGAGAATTAGAGGAAAAGTGATAAACCTCACATGTTCTTGTTACAGTTGCCTTGTAGATTCACTCTATTGATAAGGTTTATGTACTGCTTCTCTGATTAAATTCCTACTTTAACCATATGTGTCTTTCTTCTGGTTAACACAGTGATTTGATTGTGCTTGTAGCATTATTTTACTGCCATAGAGGTCTGCATGGAGAGGGGGAGGTGATAATACTATGCAGTGCAAGTTTGATTTGCATGGTACTTGTCTGTTTCCTTAATATATTCATTTTCACTTTTAATACTATTTTGGAAAGACAAATGTCATAATCCATGGATAATTAAGAGGTTGGACTAATTCTGTCATCTCATTGCTTTCTTAATCTACCCTTAATCAGATTAAACACCTCAATTTAGAAATTATTGACATTACAGGTTGCTGATCTAAGGGAGCTGTTACACCCTATCATATCATAGGGATTGTTGTGCTTTTAGTGGCCATTTATAACTTAAAACATCTTGCAATGGGTAGAAAAACTGTGTTTGGAATGAAGGCATCTAAAAGTACATGTTAGCACAGAGGAAAATGAAAGTACCCATCTGTCAATATATTAACTGCGTTGGCTCACTTATCTTTTTGAGACAAGTCACTAAAAGAAAGTATTTTCTTAAAGTTTGATGGTAAAATTTTGTCTGCTGTAATGCCTGTCTGTATGTATATATATAAACAAACAATATCTATATAGTCTGCTATTTATGCTTAAACAAGTCATAACTATTTTCTTCAGAACTTCCTGCAACTTAGAGTTACACAATAAGTTGTACTGTAAATATTAGTAACTCAACACAAAATCAGTCCATCAATTAGAGAACCCACATGCTGTTCTCTATCTCAAAATCAATTACAGTCACCAATGTTTTGGTATAGTTATTGGCAATAGTGTGTAGGAGGACTTAGAAATTATGTTTTGTAGCCAACCCTGACTCACAAAGCAAGGTTTGCACCTAATAAGAATGTATTTTGATCACAGATGGATTGTGTGTTGCTAATGGGAACTTATGAAATAAAATTGCAAATGATAGCTCAGGATGTACCAAGAAAAGCCTTTCAGTGAAGATGAAGAAACTGTAATTACAGAATTGAATCAGGAAGTATGGCTAAGTTTTACTTTTATCTCTACCTAAAAATATATTTGAATAATTATCAGTAGCTTTAAAAGATGTTCTGATTTCATGGTTTTGCTAGTTGTCTTCTACAGCTTAAATTTAATCTTGAACAGAATAATACATGTTTAAAGAACTTGATGTCTGAGCGTGTACTTCTAACAGTGTCAGTCAATTCTGAACACAGATTTGTAACCTTGAATATGCAAGATTATGACTGCTTTGTACTTAGCCTTTGCTTACAGCATCAGCAACTGGCACACTACAGGTAGTGCCTATTGTCTCTTGAATCTGCTTTGGTGAAAGGTGATAACAAGGCATCTGCATTCTTACCTGGTATATTCTGTCAAGAGATGTATTTAATTTTTAAGTTAGAGTAATTCTTGCTCTCATCTTAAGACATAAGGTCAAATATATCCTGAGTGAAATGCCTATTAATTTTTTTTACTGTGGAGTCGTTTTATTTCCTTAAATAACCTATAGGTTTCAGCCTAAAGTAATTGCTTCTGAAAGCTTATTTTGTAATGTATTATATGTGTCTGAAAAAATGCTTCTTTCTTTAAATAATTCCAAACAGCAGTTGTATAACACATACACTACAATACCTTTAGACTACAGGCTCTATGATATTGAAATATCAATGGACAATTGATGATAAAAGAGTGGAAGTGATTAATTTAGCTCAGAGATTATAATGCTATTCTTTACGTCTCTCAGGCACAAAGTGCTGGATCAGATTTTTTCATTATAAGGACTATAAACTTTATACTGATATCTGCACAAAATGTTCTTATATAATATACATCAATGACAGATGTTGTAATCTGAGAAATAATAGTGGTAACTTGTTTTGGAGAAAAAGGTTACAATTTAGTAAGTTGAGTTCTTTAATATCATTTAGGAACTTGAGATTTTTTTTTCCTTTAGGTTTTGTTCTTAAGCTGTTAACAGGAGGTGGAAGAAATGCAGAAGAGAAAAAAAGAGAAATTATTGTACTAATCAAATGCTAGGCTAAGAAAATAGCTAATTGTAAGATGGATTGGCTACAGGGTTGTAAACTAATTAGGGTATAAATCACACCATGTGACAGGATACTTACTACAAAAAAAGTTGTATCTAACCTTTATTACCAAATGCATTCCGCACTACAGATCAAAATTAACATTTAAATTTAACCTGCTGATTCCCCTGCTAAAAAAACAGTTCTATTTCCAGGACTTTGCACATTCTTATTAAAATTAGAGTTTTTAGCATTATAACCTCTCTCTTTTGCTTTCATAATTCTCAGAACTGTTTTTTTTTCATTTAGATGCCAGTTACAGTTCTGCTGGTTTAGATGTGGTGAAGATAGAACCCTAATATCAAGCATCCTCTGATTCTTCATGAATGGCTTTTAACCTGCAGGTTAGTCATTCTATTATTTCTTCAAGTTGCTCATTCCTCTTATAGTTTATAATGTAATGAAAGTTGTCCATCAGCAGTTAAGTGTGTATGCAGACATGACACTGGGATGATCTCTGTCCTGAGAATCTTACACTTATTTACTAGAAGCTGATACCTGACTCAAGCAGGTGGTGAATATACTCATAGCCTGGTGCTGTGATAGCAGTTGACATGGACAACACATTTGTGATATAGAGAGAAGATAAGTCAGGAAATGATTATGAAATACACAGAACAGTAAGCTACCAACACTGAGGTAGGAACAATGAAGTGATAGCAGTCAAAATTATATTTGGTTATTTCATGAAAATTAATGAGATTTAATTGTTGAAATTTAGAAACCTAGTGTTAGTTGAGATGCCACAGGTATTCTGCTTGGCCACCACCTGTAGCTTGCAGAGAGTTAGCATGGAGGGAGTGATGTAGTTGGAAATGTGAACCAGGAAAACACCACCTAGCCTGAGATATGGAGATGATTCAATCAAAGATGTTTTCCTGGCTGTACTTCTAGTGACAAGACACATGGTGGTGTTAGGAAAGTGTTTAAACTGCACTAGTTTTTGAACACTGCTCGTTTTTATAGCCAGTGCCCTGGAAAAAAAGTGCTGTGGGACTTTTGCCATGTCCCACTCGATTCTGACTCTTCAACCCAAATAATCAGGTAAGCATTAGAATTTGTGTTTATGGATGTACACCCTAGTGTGATGACTGCCTTACCTGCATACAAGATTAATAAAATCAACCTTCTCACTTAAGTTTTTCTGAAAGAAGAAAAAGTAGTGAAGTGACTTTTAAACCAAGTGAGTTTTTAAAAAGTCCATTTAACCCAAAGGTTATATAAAGTAAAGCATTCTGTAATTTGATAGTTGTCATGGTAACGTTTGGTTTATTATTGATTACTTGAGTAAATAGCCTCCAAAATCCTGTTGACAATTTCATACTGCATAATAAAACTTTTTAGTCTGCAAGTCTTATTACATGCATTCATTTATACTGTTCAGTAATTAACAAACTATCACCCTTCATTTGTGGTATTAGTGGTGGTGTTTTTTATATCTATCCTCATTCACAGCATGGGAGGAGATCAACATTCAGAAGTAAAACTGTAATCTACATCAGAGTGATCGCTTTTTATTCTGTTGAAAAGAGAAATGCATGGAATCCTTCATTATGTCTGTTCTTGTGCTCCCTCAAAATTAGCCACTACGTGTCATTGGGTATTCTGGACTTGGATTAAAATTTTGATCCTCCTGGTGATGATGAAGGTTTTTTTCCTTACTATTCTGTTCTTTCAGTAAGACTCCCTATTATTTTCATTTTAGGATTAAACTGTCTTGGAACTTACCATCTAATTGTGTTCATGTTTCACATCTGATGTGTTCAGTTTATTCACACTCCTTAGATTTCTAGAAGATAGAGCACATCCTTTCCAATTTATTTTAAGGACCTTCCTGATGATAACAATGAATTCTAGAGAAGTTCCTCATTGTTCTGGTGTTGTAGAAACATCTCTGAAGAAGGAGAGAAGGTATTGGAAATTGTTATTGTTCTGTCTGTGAAGATCATGCTTCTGTGGCCAAAAATATTTCAAGCTTCCAAAATACAATTGTTGTTGAAGGCCATCTTATGCCTGATGCCACCACTGTGGTGCCTATTATTTTCTAGGTAAGTAAAAACACATATTAAAAATATTCCTAGAATATTAGCAGGCACACAATTATTTTGCCTTTTTAACAAAATCATGTATTTCTGTTGCTGATTACTGTCATCAGTAAGTTGAAGGTCATTCAAATGTTTTTTCCAGTGAAATGTCTATTTGCCTTTTGTAGTTATCTTGATTCAGACAATAAATAATGCAAACAGTAGAAGGGCATAACAAAGCCTTGCTTTATTCTTTAGCTTCCTCTGTTAATTCTTGGATGCTGATCATCACCTGTATATAATCAATATGATAGTAAAGGTCTTGGAGCATTTTGATTATGTTATCCTAGCACTTCCTAATTAGGTTGGTGTTTTTTCTTTGTTTGTCTTGTGGTTGTTGTTGGGGTTTGTTTGTTTTTTTTTTTTGTTTTTTTTTTAAAGTTATGGCTTAAAAGATATTTTGGACTGCAATAAATTCTGTCATAAAAATTATTTGTCATTCTACAGTTTATGAAGAGTTTTAATATCTGTCTTTTGGAAGGTTATTTTTCCAAACTACAAAACTCAGATTATTTTTATTTTACTGAGTAAAACTGTACAAAAAAAAATACATATTTATGTGTAATATAGTTGAAAAGAAAAATCACACAGAAACATAATTCTGTCACTCTGTGATACTAGACATTAGTAAAATGGAAAAAAGAGACCTCTACTGTAAGTTGAATTATCACCTTGATAAATATAAGCGAATGCTGGAAATTTTCCCCAAAACATCTGCGTGTAGACTTCTCTAATTTCTGTTCTCCAGTTTGCTATCACTGCAATTGTCAGAGTCATAAAATGCATAAAATGTCTCCAGCAGCGCCATACCTCTGGCCTACATGTGCTGCAGTGGTTGACTTTGTTCTCTCCAGGATACCTGTCAACTACAAAGCAGACAGCCTGCAGCTTTCACAATCTGGCCATTCTGGGATCTTGGCAGAACACTGTGAGACTAATTTATTCGGGGGCTACCATCACCGATGCTTAATTTCTTTGTATTTTCAGAGCATTATAGGTAAGAACAGAATGCATTAGTCGATAATTTGAAATAGATACTAAGATACATTTTGATTGAAGGTGTTTCACATAGCTCCTTCTGTGTCTTGGTATATCTGGGGAAAAAAAAAAAAGGATTCATCTGACTTCTAGCTTTACTTCCCTCTTATCTTTCCTAAAGTTTTGCTCTTTAAACCTTATCATTTTTTTTTTTTTTAATCTGGCAGAAAAATACTTTCAAACCTTAAGAAAGTCAAGTTCAATTGTAAAATGCAGGACAAAGCTGCCAGAATGGGATTAACTAGTAATTTTCATAGAAGTCAACACTAGTATCATTTCAACAAAATTTTGAAAACTTTGAGATGCTGGTCCTTTTAGAAAATATTTTGCAATTTAGTAATTAATTCCTAATGTAGATGTTTTATGATACAGTATTTATATCTACTGCATAGTTTATATTGTCAAGACTTAAAATATACTTACAGCATTTGATAAGGTGATATCAGGCAGATAGAAATGGATTGGAAAACCTGGTTCACCAGGTCACAAAGATATGTGTAAAGCCAAACAGCTCCAATTTTTTTTCCTTGCGTGAAAGTCTTCATATCAGGATGTAACAAAACTACAAAACAGAATTTAATTCATTGTTATGGAATTAATACGGAAAGTATATATATGGTATATTTTAGGTATATGATACAGAAGAAAAAATAATATCTCTGCATTCAGATTTTCTAAATGTTTATTAAAATTAAGGATCTCAACTGTGACTTCAGTAATATACATGGGAAACCTACTCAGTGGAGAAATATTGTCCTTTTTGTCATTTCATTTTACTCTGTAACAATAACAAGAAAAATTCACTGGAACAAGTTAGTTTTTATCTGTCTGGGAGGGAATGTGTTTAATTAATATGATTCCTGAATACTTCAGAAATTTTTAATGAAATCACATATTCCTCTTAATCAGAATACAATTTAGTTTTTATCATCTGTTGTTGTGCAATGTTCTGTCACATGAGTCTATGGAAAGAACTACTCAGATTCCCTAGGGAATTTAAGCATTTAATCACAGAATCACTGGATAGTAGGGGTTGGAAAGGACCTCTGGATAGCATCTAATCCACCTCCCCTGTCAAAATAGGTTCACCTAGAGCAGGTTGCACAGCAACACATCCAGGTGAGTTTTTAAGCCTCTCTGGGCAGCCCGTTCACCTTCACAGTAAAAACTTTTCCCCTGTGTTCCAATTTGTGACTGTTGTCCCTTGTTATATCACTGGTCACCACTGAAATGAGATTGGTCCCATCCTCTTGAACCCCACCTGTTAGATATTTATAAGCATTGATATCTTTTTAGTCACTTTGAGAACAACAAAAGAAAAGCTATTAGACTGTTCTGAGCTGATTTAGCTGCCTCAACACTCACTGAAATATCTGCCTTCCTTAAAGGTAGTGATTGCTATTTGTTTTAAAGGCTTAACAACAACTAAAAATCTATAAAATTGCTGTTAATGACTAAACTAGTGCAGTGTTTTTCTAGAAAATTATTTTTCCAGACTAGTAGTAATCAGAATTATAATTCAGATTTATTTATATGGTTTAAGGTCCATATTCCAATATGCAATCATATATACATTTATTTAATGAAAAAATGCAATTAAAACAAAAAACAACCAAAACCTGAAGAAGGGGGTCATAAAAGGTGGGAACTAACCTCTGAAACTTTTCTATATTATTGAACAAAACAAACCAGTCCACATATGACACTTTTATCTCTAGCATGGTGACTTTGAAAATAAAAATGGTTTATTTCACACAGAGATTTAGCTCAGTTCAAAGACCTACACATTTAGGTTTCTTGCAGAGCTCTACTGCAAGAGGAGACTGACAGATGAAACGAGTCTTTTCATTTCTGTTTTATTACCTGCCACAGTAGTCAGTTATACCTGATAACATAAAAACATCATAATTTTTATTAAAACTAATAATTTAATGTCAAGATGTTAACCTTTCCCCATATTATTATTTCCTTCTTTTAGTTTTTCTGAGCGTATGTTTCTTAGCTGTTCCAGTTGAAACCCTCATGTTTTGACTGCAGTTGCCCAGAATAAAATTGACGTTTCTCATAAAGATTACATTCATTTTCCCTTTCTGACAAGCTTCTTGCACTTTAGAACTGCCCTCAGCTTTCTGCAATAGATGATTGGTTTCACCTACTTTTATACTTTTCATTTCTAAGTTTCAAGGCTACAATTAAAAGTCAGTTTGTTTCAGCTTTTTACCAGTCAGAAGCAAACAGATAACTCATATATGATGTGAAGGCAGTCTAATATATTTTTAAACTGTGTAAAAAGCCTGGTATTTTCATTCTATAGAGGAAGCCCAAGATTTTGATAGGCTGTCAGAAGGAATTACTGACACTCTGTTGTTAAGCTTCACTAGAGAGCTATAAATGTTAAAGAAAAGGTTAAACAGAAGGTGAAAATTTGAGACTCTTTTTCAACATGCTTTGTTTAAATTTGACAAAATTTCTGCAGACTGTATTTGGCTTTCATTTGTAACAGTGAGAATCCAGTTACTGCTTTCACATGAAGGCAATGAAGACAGAAAATGAAGGTAAAATTATAAAATATATTAATACCCAATTTGTAAATAGAATATCCATATGGGTTCTTTCCCTGTCAGTCCTTTTATCCGTAATTTTCTCCTCATTCATACTTTCAAACTGCTCTGTATTTTCCACTTTCAATTAGCAGAGCTTTTCAATTTAACAATTTAAATTAAACTTTCAACTTACTGCAATAAATTTTGTTAGATGTAAGGAAAGCAGTTTGCTTGACCAAAAGGCTCCAACTGTCAGGAAAATGAGAACCTGCCAATGTTTTATGATACTGGCTGCAATTCAATAGCTAGTTACGTAGAATATAGTCAAGCCTGTTACATGGTACTTTATTTTTCTTATAATAATGAATTCTATCAGTACATAAGCCTCACTGGTTAGTGATAATCTACTCTAAGGGAAGATGATATCTTAAAACCCACGAAGAATTGTATTTAACATTTTTATCCTCCCAAGGCTATGCTGAGAAGAAAAATTAGTGCATGCTCTCAAACAAACTGCATTAAAGCAAATGGGATCTTGAATAAAAATAATATTACTTAAGTTAAATGTTCTACTTGAGAAGGTTTAACCCAGTTGACTTATTTTTAGCACTGTCAAGAGTAATACACAGTATAATTACATTAATTAATTTCTGGTTAAAGCTCAGTAAAAAGCATCTGCACTATTGCTTTTATATATATTGCATGTGTATGTTTATATATCCATGCATGGACATACATAACTCTATGGTATCATGAATGTATCTCTATGGTGTTCTCATTATGATGCACAGGAGTTTATATGCATAAGAACCATGAACAAGTAAGACTTAATCAGTATTTAAGAAGATGAACATATGCCAGTTATTTCCAGTGGAAGGTAATGGACATAAGATATGTGATTGGTTGTTGATACAAAGGATCTGTGGTATGGAGCACATCAGATGTGCCAGCCACATGGTGCAATGGCTGTTCTCAGAACTACAGCATTCACCACACCATGCTTACAATAATAGATGTAACTCTTAATACTAAAACCAGATTTTTTTTAGTTCTGTGGATGTGGTTGTGTAGCAAAATTTTTAATGACTCCTTTATATGAGTTGAAATATACATTTATGACTAGCAATTTTTAAAATCTTTTTTACATCTGAGGATTCTGATAATAAAATGCTGGGGAATATATGTATATGTGAAGTATAGAAATGTTTTGAAGTAAACTTAAACTTTTTTTTTAAAAAAAACTTAAACTGCAAATAACATTGTCCACAACAATACTTTTTTTCCCCTTAAGAAAAATATAGTTTGTTGGTTTGGTTTTTTTTCTTCCCAATAGTACCCTTGTTGGGTTTTCTTTTGGTTTTCTTTTCAAGATTTTATATCAGGTTTTCACTGAAAAAAAAAATATGGCTCCTTTAGCAATTTTAAAAACCTTTTTTCCTGTACATGGTAATAACAAGAAGAGAAATAGCATAGGTACAGGGAATTTAACAGCTTTTTTTTTTTTAGTAAGATGTGTAAAGCAACAGAATGAAAGCTCTGCTTTTATCTCATTGACATGAATGAACTTTCACAAATACAAAAGAAGATAGGGTTGAGCCAAAGAAGTGTATACAATGAACAGGAGCAGGGTCAGCTCAAGGTTGAAATAGGGTTATGTCATGGGTTTGATCCAAGCCCATTTAAAATCAGTAGCATTATTTTTATGGAGTTGTGTATTTCATTAATGAAATATTGTTTTAAAAGTGGTCACTATTAAAAGAGTAGTATAGAAGGAAAGAATAACATACAATAAATTTGGAATAGGTATATTTAGTGTATACATATTCTGTCTTGTGTTTCTCTCATGTAATAATATTGAATGCAAACCAGTGCAGAATGTGGTTGTCTCATTACATTTTCTGGGAATTAGTGCCCCATTTATGTCAGTTTGTGTACAATAAAATTATTGCAGCATGTCACCTTCTACCCTGCCAAGATCGTAGCTGACAATAAATGAATATACAAATATATTTTCCTGATTATTCACAAAAGGATTTCAGCATCATTCTTAACTATGCATAGTGCATAAAACAGTTCAGGAAATAGATGTTGAACACTTCAGAAAAGTAGGTTTTAGTTGCTAACAATACTAAGGCAATTTCAGTAGCTGAATTGCATCAAATACCATACATTCACTTCTAAAGAATTCATTTTAATTTCTTATCACCAGTCATCTCAGTCATTTTCCAGAAAAAAAAAAAAATTATTAGATTGCATTTAATGCTTTGCAAATATCTACAATATAAATAACTTTGTGGTCATAACTTTTATAATTATTAGATGAACTTTTTTTTTCCCCCCACTGTGCTTTTGTTCAGGCATACTGAATCATCTTTAGGGTGCTTTCATAGATCAGTTCATGTTGTGTTGCTTCAGTGTTCACTGTCATTTGAGACAGGATGAAAAAGGGTGAGGGGAAACTGGCTATATAATAGATTGGGTGCTTGTTTTCCAATTTGTTTCTACCTCTTGAAAGATTTATTACATTTTTCTCCCCAAAATCTTCATACTGTTTTCCAGACCAGAAATTCTACTCAGTAATTAAATAGTCTTTACTGGTTTCTACAGGTTATTGGCTATTGTTCTGGTACTGTTTTAACTGACTTAATGCACAAAATGTCCAGGGAGGTCAAATTTTTTTGCTTTAAGCAAACCAGATGTTATAGCAGGATAGGAAAGGGTGGGGGACCTCTACATATGAACAAATTACTTGGTCAGTACAGAGAGCTTTTCTGCTTATTAGTTACTCTCTGGCAAGTCAAAGGTCAAAATGGGAGCAATTTCAAGAGAGGGTTTGCATTATTTATTCAAGATAAAATCAACATCATCTTCAATATTACCCTTAAGAAGATGCAAATTATTTTATTTTTTTTAACAGAACAGTAATGAAACTGGTATTGAAAACCATTACTGTGATTGTCTAGATTATGTAAATTTATTACTCTTAAAAACAATGGCTGTAGAAAATTATATGTTTTTACCTTTCTTTTTCTTAATCAAGTAGCCAATAATTAATGCCTTTTTGTTTCCATTAAGAAAATGCAATAGGGATTAAATCAGTTATCTTCTGATTTAATCAAGTGTAATTTACAAAAATGGAAAGGAAGCTGAATGTAATAAGAACAAAACTCTGGATTTTCATTGAAATTTCTGTTCCAGAAGCACCACTCTTTCTCCCTTTTTTTTTTCTTTTTTTTTTTTCCCCCTTCTTTCAATTTTTTCTTTTGCCCTTCTCTTTTAATAACTTTGCTGGAGTTATGCTAGGTACTTGTCTCAGTTTCTACCATTTCTCTCCTTATTTCTTGTTCCTTCATACAGTTGCTAATGTAGTTGCAGTTATTACTATGTTGACTTCTGGATTTGTAGACTATCCTGAACTAATTCCTTGGTCCTTACTATTAACTTCTAACAAACCTTTAGGCTCATAAGGTAGCCTTCCATTCTTAAAATTATTATTAGAAAACTGGAGTTACCTAAGCTTACCAAATCTTGAATGTAAGAATATAGCTTATTGAATTTAAGTAGGTCCGTGGTGGAATAAATACATACATAGAAGGAAAAATCTGAATAGTAAGGAAACATTCCTGAAATTAATTGTAGTTTTCCTTCAAAATTACTTTTTGGTAATTTCTTTTCATTTCTCAAAATAAATGGTATAAGGGTTAAATCACAGAATCCATAATTTTTGAAATAATCATCAAATTTAAACTGAAATATGAAACAGATTTCTTTACTGAGTAATTTTGAACTTAGAGCGGCAACTTATAAATTATGCCAAATGTCACATTCTCAGAACTCCTGCCTTTTCCTAGTTCCACAAATATCTTTCTCTTGAGAATATCATCTTGAGAATATTTAGTGATGCCAACTTAAAACCAAATCATGACTTAGAATCACTTAATTGCCAGAGGGATCTTGTCAAATATATTTTGAAAAATCTAAGTAGAGAGGAGGCTAATTATCTTTCCAATAAAAATTCCAAGAATGCCTGCCTTTTTTTGTGAGCTCCCTTACCTGATCCTACAGATGTCAGTTCTTGAATTAATGCTGTTTCTGTTTATTCTTCACATTCAGAACTTATGTAGATCTTCCAGGACTTTATTCAGGATCAGTTTTAAAACTTAGTTTTCTATTGTGGCAGCCTGACCTTGGCTAAGGGCAAGACACCTACCCAGCCATTCTCTCACTCTTTCTTAAGCAAACAAGGGGAGAAGACAGGATGGCAAAAGCTCATAAATCAAGAACAGTGAGATCACTCACCAATTAGTCACAGGCAAAACAGACTAAACCTGAGGAAGATTTTGTGTGTGTGTGTGAATTCAAATGGAGTTGGTTGTTGAGAAATAAAGACAATAAAAATAGCTTCCCCCTAATCCAACCCTTCTTTCCAGGCTCAGTTTCACTCTTGTGTTCCCCCACTCCTCTACCTCCCCATGATGAGCAGTGAAAGAGGGATGAAGAATGAGAGCTATGGTCAATCCCTGACAGCTCCTCTCTGCTGCTCCTTTCTCCTCACACTTTCTCCCCTACTCTGGCATAAGACTAGCTTCCTCACTTTGAACCTCATATTTATCTGCAATCCATCAATAACTTAATTTAAAATTGAATCTTTGTGATTAAGCTGGAAATGTGCTCTTTGAAGCTTGTACTTGTGGGAGGTGTGGGATTTGCTTCACATGTGACAAGCTGTATGAGCTGCATAATATAATTTGCTATCCATAACCGGTAGAAGTAACTCCTTATTCTCCTTGCAGACTCTTTTTGAGATTTGTTATGCCCAGTACCCACACTGTTATTTTAAGAGTAATGAGGATTTATTTTTTAGTAAACCTAACAATAATTGACTCAACTTCTGATACCCACAAATTCTTATGCTGGACAGATAGGAATAGAAATTACAGTGTCTTTGAGTATACTACATGCCATGGTCTGCTTACTGCTTTAATTCAGCTATTATTTACTAAGTAGCTAGTGATGATAAATATTATTTACTTCTACATCGTAATACAACAGATATTTATCAAACTGTACTGTGTACTGTGAGACTTAACTCAGATATTTTATTATTTCTTTGAGTAATCCTCTTGTCACCAAGAGTTATATTGAGCTGCCCTGCCATATGCCATGTGGGACCTGCTGGTAGAGCAGCAGTTCCTGCCCACAACCCCCACAGTTCCTCAATGAGTATGGAACTGGGCAGGGAGGAAAACTGGTCCTGGACACATTAAAAATAGTATTTCCAGTGAATAAAGCTTAGTGACAGTTACAGCAGAGTAATGTCACTTTTTGTACAGGCTTTCCAGGAAGAACTTCACCACAAGTTGGGTGCAGAGCTGCTACTGCCCCCAAAGGTGGGAGGAAACACCCTATCTTTTAAAGGTGAATAAAGCAGTGCCTCAGCTTTACTCAGCCTATCTCTTCTGTTTGAAAATACATAATGGATATCTCAATTTTAATGGCAGGATTTTGAATCACAGAGAGAAGAAATGATTTTTGCAATGTCACATAGCCGAAACAAGGAATTGCATCTGAATTTTTGAAAGCTTAAGTTAGGACCTTTTCCTGTGACAGCTTAAAAAAAAAAAGCATTAATGTTGTAAATTATCATTTCACTTTCTTGGTTATTAAAATACCCGAACACAGGCTTAGGCAGTCATTAAAATGTATCTTTTTAGTTGAATTTGTGTTTAAGTATGACAAAGTTCAGTAGTGTTCATTCCCTGAAGTTGGACTTGTTTATAATTTAAATTGCTTAAATATTAGTCTTTCTAAAAGTTAATGTTGTTTATATATATTGGATGCTAATAATTCTGGTCTATTGTATAAATACATATTTATGGTTGGCAATCCTTATGAAGTTGAATTAAAGGCAAATGTAAACATCAGGGTTAATTTCTGCACATTTTCAAGCACATATCTGAAGGGAAGACTAAAATTGGTCATTATGAATACATAGTGATGAAAAATGGCTAGACACAATAAAGGATAATTTCTTTGGTTTCCAGAACATAATGGAGTATGAATCATATTTAAAATTAATGGCTGAGAAGACAGATCATGATTTGAATGTCATCAGTAGCTATTTTACTTCTCCCTAGAGCAGCAACAAGCCTTTTATGAGAGATGAGTTCCTGCAAACAAGCCCTTCTAAGCTATCTGAAAGATCCTCATTTATAACAGAACTTTAGAAAATGTTTTATTTTTACTTTGTTCGTTGCTTGGAGTAGGGAGAGAAGACTGGGAACACCACCTCATTTTTCCAGCAAGTTACATGCCTGCACTTCTTCGCAAGAAATTTTTTTAATGTCACTTTTTGGGCAGTAATGTTGGCAGTGCGTGTCCCTGTTTTCAGATGGTGTGTAATCCTATATCCTTTTCTACTTCTGATATAAAACTGAAATTCAGTGAATACTTACATGTTCACTTTTGGGCAGTGCTGCATCCCTGAGTCTTTCTTTGGAAGACCACACCAACACCCTTGAAGACAGCTGTCATGCTCCCAGTCCTTGCTGAAGTGCTCCTCTGTGTCCATGCACCAAGCCACCACAACACTCATGCTCAGACACATCCTGCATCAACTGTGAGAGATGCTTTCAGACATATGCCCTCCTGCCTGCTTTGCAGGCCTTCTGCCAGACATCCAAACCTCATGCATGTCCAGTGCTTATGCCCTAAAGCCTTCAGCTGACAGTAGGGCAATGCCTAATGTGAGTGCTTATTAAAACACTGCTCTCTTAAGCAGTTCTTAATCTGTTTATTCTTGTGTACAGAGAATGAATTAGAATACACTTGTTCAAAACCAGCACATTTGGCCAGGATGGCTTCTGCTTGTTAGTGGAAAAAGAAAAGGGGAAAAAGGCAATACGCAATATATGGCTGTAAAAAAAGGAAAAATAAAAGGTGTTTGCCTTCAGTATTTTATTCAAAAAGTAAAGAGACTGTAGAATATGTGCCAGTACTCATTTAGTTATTGAAGGAATAGTACAGTAGAGGGGAACATGCTGTGTTCCTATTATACATGAATCTTTAAGTTCAGCTATTGTGTACACGTGGTAGACAATAAATAAGGGCAACTAGATAACAATGACTCTTTCCAGAAGAAGGCATCCTAATGGTTTTGATAGTCAAAGATACTGAGCAACAATGGAAAAGGAAAATCTGGGATTTTTTTGCTTCTAGATATGTGTGAAGTAATTAATGCTTTTTGATTTTCAGCATCAGTAATAATCCTGTATTGAAAGTTGAAGCCTACTGTTGAAGATCAAACTTTTAACAGAGGATGAAGTATGCCTTTTGTTTTAAAGGACCGTAGGTAAGACCTTTCCTGACATTCAAACTTTGTGTTTACTAAAGCTGTTATGTATTTGCAGTTCACAGGCTGTTCTTAAGATATTTAATTATTATGGTGGTATATTATCTTCCCTCAAAAATCTCTTTTTGATATTCTATGAGATTGTTTTCATTTTTTGGTAACTTCTTTCACAGAGTACCCCAGATTTAGCCATAACTCTATTTCACTGACAGGCTTCTCTGTCCTCTTCCCTTTGGAACTACCTTTTGAAGGGAGTACTCATAAAGTATAGCCAGTTAGGATCTCAGTTCAAAGGGTCTGCCAAATTATACTGTTTAAAATCAGCACAAAGGCAGGATCACAAGCTGAAAGCAGGTATTGGAATGGTTCATTCTTACAAATGGCAATAGACCAGAAGTGGTCCTTACAGGTGTAATATCTAAAATAATAGTCTATCTTCTCATTTAGGGCATCATTCTTCATGCTGCACTGTCCTATTTATAGGCTTTTAATGTCAGAAAAACACTTTCTGTTCTGTTTAGGTTCTCTTATTCTGTGGCAATAGCTAGACAGATACTGAAGCTATTCTAGTAAAGGTAGCTGAAATTTTGTTGAAAAATGTTTCTTCTCATGTCATTACAGAATATTGTTTTGCAGGAGTTCAAAATGGGTACAGTGAAAGTTAAGGACTCTAATGATCTGTAGCCTGGCAGCTACAACAGTGGCCTCAGATTTGGAAGGCACATAGATGTTCAAGTTCTAGCCCTGGTAAAAATATTCCTGAGTGTAAATTTATATATATAAATACATATGTATTAGATACACACATATACATGCATGTATATATATGTGTGTGTAAAGAACAACAAGAACAAAGTAAAACCTTATCTCTGCATGCTAGTTTTGTGCATCCTAGGACATGGTATCCTGACCACCACATGAAAGGATTCTGTCATCTTAATGAATACTTTCTAAAAAAAAAAAGAAAGAAAATGTTTTAATATACACATGCCCTCCTCCCCAGTAATTTGTATATTTTCCTTGTTGCAAAGAGACTTGATAAGCTTACTTCAGTGTGATGAAAAGCTACATGTGAAATGTGATTGCTGTCTCTTGATCATTTTCCATTCACTCTGCTGGATAGGCTTGTGGAATACATAGAGTGACTATGTATTTCTGCTCTTCATGACTCCTCAGTTATCAAAGCACAAGGGCTACATGAAAGTATTTCTCTCATATATGGAAGATTGGAAAGGATGGTCATAGTGGGAAGTTCATGGGGACATGAACAAATGGAAAGCATACTCTGGTGTGGAAAGACAACCAATTGAAAATATAATCTAAGTAGTTTAATCTACTGCTTCTAAAAATAGCTGTCTCTAGGCATTTTTCTATTTAACTCCTCATTTTTGTATAAGGCATACCTGGTATGGTATTGTACCGTGGTAGGAGAGAGTCTGATGGTTTGAAAAGCATCCCAATAGAACAGCTAATTTCAATGCTCATACATTAGAAAAACTTAACACAGAAGCAATAATTTGAAATCCTAAACACATTTTTTCCCCATTAATGATATTTTAAAATGCAGAAGGCACTTCTGTGAAGCATGAAGGATGGTCAGGGTTAACTAATGAGGCTGATAGGTACAATTGCTGCATGCTTGATCTGTTCTTGGATCCTAATGCTCATTTGGACATGTCTTATTATTGTGTGGGTGTTCAGTCTGTCCAAGCTCCCAATCAGTAGATATATGGTCACTCACAGTGTTTATGCCTCTGTCTTAGAAAGCTGGAACAAAGTGATCAGGATGTAGTTTGCTAGGTTCATACAGAAAATTTCTCATAGAAAATTTGAGCAAACTAATTGCTAGCATTAACACGGGAGTCATAAGAGCTGTGATAATGATACGGATAATGAAACCCGTGCCTCTGGCCATCACTTTATCACCTACAGGGTCAGCAAAGAATTTCTTCAACCTTGAGCTGCATTTTATAATTGGCTATTTGTATCTGGGAAGATTCTGGTTTGTGACGGTAGCTTTAGTTACCCTTCATCAACTGTAAAAGGGCCTAAGAATCGTGGGGACCCACTGTCAAAGTGTGTTGGAAAACAGAGCTGAAACTCCATAATTTTCAGCTTTAAGCACATGGATCTTTGAGATTTAGAAGAAATAGTCTGATCTGGCAATTTGGCAATAGCTTAACAGATTTATAAAAACTGTGTATCTGCCAAATGATGACAACACGATGTGTGAACATACTGAACCAAGGGCAGTGCTTTGCTAAATGTAGTTTTGATTTGGTGACACAGCTTCTTGATCTCACAGAAGGGCAGGAATTTCCCACCTTTAAATCTGCACTGGTACATCACATTAATGAAAGTTATCTTAATAATAGGATGCTAACTAGTCAAGGACTCTTAAATACCTGAAGATTAACAGTATATATATATATATATATTTTATTTTTTTTTTGGTCCACCTGAGACAGCCATAGTTCATTCAGCCTATGTTTACATGGCTCACTGTGAACAGAATTTAGGAGTCCAATTTTCTGAATTGTAGCATATGCAGTGACAAAGGCACCATTAGGAAGCAGCTCATATCTAATATCCCTCCAGAAAGCAATTCAGCCTGAATTTCTTTCTTTCCTGGCTATAAAAAAAAGCCCAGGGAGAACATGATTTTAATTTAAGCTGGTTTTGTAAAGACTATTTGACCTAGGCTTAGGTATTCTGAGTTTATTGTGTTGGACACATGGGATAGGTGTCTGCCAGTATCAGTATGTTAAAATGGCACCCACAGCAAATAATTTGTGTCTCTAGCCTTCACCATGAATTGTGGGTTACTGCTTAGTGGTACCCATGCCTCTCTCCCAAAAAAAAAAAAAAAAAGCAGAATAGCTGTTATATAGTTGACTGTAGCCTCTGGACTGACCAGGGGTGATTTTACCTTAGGTGGAGAAGCAGATCAGGTTTAAGCTATTCCAAATGTTTCTCGTACTTTAATTTAAACAAAGAACCAAGCAAAATACCCCCAAAAATGAAACCACAAAATTCAAATCATCAACAACAGTAAAGCAGCACTCATATAAATCATAAATAAAGAAAATCTTCATTTGAATTTTACCTTTCAAATGACTTATGGCTCCAAAACTGTTCCATAAGTAAAATTCAGTGGATTTAAGTTTTTCAATTAAATAGCAAAATAGCAATAGCTTTTTTTTTTTTCCCAACTTTCCTGAAACAGAGATTTGCAATCATTTGTTAACATAATAATTTGGAAAGCATTTATTCTGTTTTTAAGCTAGCTAGCTATGTAATACTGATCTGAAGGAGTTCACTGAAGTTACACATTTATTTCATTAGGAAAGTCTCAAGAGCACTGTAAATTTTAAGGTAAGTTGAAGAGTTTGGTATTATAAGAATAAGATTTTACAAAATCAAAGTGAAATAATACTATAACTTTTTAGAACTTTTTTATTTCAAAATCTGTTATTGGCAATAAAGCTTCAAGACAGAAGTGAAGGCTACAGCATAACCCAGCAGAGGGATATTTCAATCATTTCTGCTTAATATGCCAGCAGACAGATGAATCTCATCCAAAGATCTCTATCAAAGCTAGTCATATGGTGGATCTGGGCCATAACTTTGCTAGGACCTTGCCTACATGCTGTCTTTTTTACATTCCTACAGGACAATCCATACATACTGCTTTTTTTCTAGTTTCTCCAGGAGCAGATGCACCAACTCACTATGGTTCTTAACTAGAAAGACAGCACCTAGCATGTGTCTGTCCTGGCAGAGAGCTGCAGCCTGCTCACTGCCTCCTCCTGGGCAGATTATAGGACAAGGACACAGCATTACTATATATGTTAAAGGATTCGCTGTAAGCTGAAACTGATACTTCTAGGGGCTGGAACATAAAGGTAAGCTCAATGGACAGGTGATCTGGCAGAAAACAAAAGGTTGCTGCAGGTCTGTCCTACTGTCTGCACGCTGTCAGACCTCATGAGAATTTTCAATTAAATTTGCTGCCTGAATTTTTGCTAGTAACTGGAGACTACAGTATCAGGTAGTTTTACAACTGTGGCTGCTGCACTGAAATACTAAAGAGGTTTTTTCCTTGTACTTTTGACCTGTGAGACAGGAAACTCCCTGGTCTGAGAATTAAAGCAGCAATGAAGTTTAGGTTTCTGTTGCGAGAAATGGAGAAATCTTGATAAGACAATTGCTGGGTTATAAAAGCCAAAACAACTTGTGAGTAGCACAGGCAGCTAAATTGCACCATCTGGAGCCAGAGGCAGATGAAAGCATCTTTTTTTTTTTAAGCATCGATTTATAAACAATAATAAAAGATGTGTGAAATTATTTCATTTTCTGCAGGTAGCAACATTAACGAGACTTAGCTTTTTTAGTTCAGAGCATATCTGTGTTGTAGCACATGATGTTTTGTGTAGACATCTGGAATACATATTTCTTAATCATTTTATATAATAAATCCAGAATAACTGCTAAAATTTAATAGGCAACATCACTTATGGACTTCAGAATACCCTACAGCCAGGACAAAGCACAGGCAGATGCTTTACACTGACTGTAAGGAAGACTGAGTGTTAAAAGCAAGACAGAGAAGTGACCTTTTATTGTGGCAGGTGTCACCATACCTCTCACCACCACACTTTGCACAAATTAGAGTGATCCTTTGAGTACATATAGATAATCTTGTTTTCCATCTGGTATTCTTGGACTTTGAACATGAAATTGGCCATTCAGAAACTGAAGCACATAAAATTATCTGTTGTTTACCAAATTTTATAAAAGTGGTATTTTCATAAGAATGCAGTCATTTTGTTTTCATTATGCTGATTTGTTGTCAATGATTAATGAAATTGTAGTCATTTTTGTTACTGGAAATTACAAGGCTTGATTCACAAAATTACTGTTATTCATTCAATACTTACACATGGGAGAAAAGGAGCATATGAAAAACATTGTATGTGTGATCCTCAAAAACTTTTTAAGTTTCATCTAAGTTCATTCAAAGTGAATATATAAATATAAAGATAAAATAAGGCAGTAATCTATATTCAAGCAGAAACAGACTAAGATTTAGAGCCTCTTAGGATAAAAAATAATTAATGAAAAAGACTGCTTAATTAAAACTTAACATTAAGTTGTGCACTTTTAAAAAGGTCTATCTAATTCATTGCAATTTATTTCCAGATGGAAGGCATGCATAAGAAAGATTATACTCAAAGAAAAAAGAAAAAACTTCAGTGAGACCAAGGCAACCATTTCTAAAGCAACCATTAGCACATTTATAGAGCTTTGATAGAGGAAAATCTATAAAAAGGGAGTGTTTTAAAGAAATTGCCCACCAAAGAAACATAGAAAAGTTTAGATTTTGAAAATATGGCTGTCTTCTCATATAAAGAACTCTGGTTTAGTTCCAAAGATATTTTATGGTCTGTACAATTAAAAATGTGTGCATAAATATAAAAGTGCATTATCATGCCTATTGAAAGAAACCTACTAGCTTAATTCTTGTGATGTGTTGTAACATACCAGGAAAGAAGAAAATTATTTGTTCTTCAGTGAATCTTTGTCTCCAGTGAACAGCTGGAGTCAAAGTCAGCAGCAGGAAGCAGGATGTATCACAGTCTAAAAAATTATAGACTCTGGTAATTCTGCTTGGTTTAATTTAGATTTAATTAAAGATGAACTGGAGTCAAGATCCATGTTTTCATGTTGTTATTACTGAAAGGGTAAAAGTTATCTTTGTTTTATTGGAGCCCCCAGTTGATAGTGACTCATGAAAATCTGTCTTCCAGGTTAGCTGACTGTGGCCACCATGGGTTCTCAAACCAGTGCCTGGAGCAGAATTAGTGCCCCTATCAGCAGAGTGACAGGCCTGGTGATTCATCAGTGCCAAAACTGCTTTAGAAACCCCCTGTGCTTGGATTTATTCCTCACAGGCAGAGAATGAAACTGTGGGTGAATAGCATCCTGCTTGCTTACAGCCCTTGTGCAGCTCTTCTCTTTCCTGGACCAGGTGCTCTGTCTCCCTAGCCTTGTCACTGTATTTCTTCTGGTCATGGTGCCCTCAGCTCACAATACTGCTTGGCCACAGCTCCCCTCTGCATCAGTCCTGGCACGCCTGAGGTCTGTGTCTTGCAGTGGGGTACTTGGGAGGGAACACCCACATGTTCAGACATAATTTTTTAGGTATCAGTGACATTCTACCTTGGACACAGGGTTGCATGCATACAGAGCTTTTTTCCAGGACTAGTGTCTCCATCTAGCTTTAGAAATTACAGTATCAGCAGCAGTACTGAGCAGCTACAGCCTGTCCCTCTGGTCCTGTTTCTAAACTTGTTTGTTACCTAATGCAGATGCATTTCACATTGATTTGTGTTAGTATCTTTACACGTCTGAGCACAGAACCGGATTAACCTCTTTTTTGTACTATTGAACACTGCAGACTCATTTTTTTATAGTGATTATTTTCATTAAGAAGTATTATTCTTTAAAAAATAAATTTGTGGTTTCCTATTGTTAGGAAAAAGATAAAATTCCCATTATTATTCAAAACAAAGACAGTCAAAATCTAGGGGAAAGAAAAGCTATCATCAAGTTTAAGAGAAGCCTTAATATTTTCAAAATATTTTCAGTGTAGTTTGTATTTTTTGAAAACATAAAGCATCTAGTGGGACATATCAATAACATGACTTTTCAGTAGAAAAAAAGTAAGAAATTGATCTTTTCTCTGTGCATTGACACAGCATTTTTGGATGAGCAGCTCCGAGCCCAACGTTTTTTGTCCTGTCAGGCAATGATGGTGTAAGTTTTAAAAGGATTGATCTTGCAATATTGTTTCTTTCAGCAGTGTCATGGAACCTGAGTATCTGTGGGTTACTGGTTGACAGTTGCTTTCTCATTTGATACCTTTTTCATTACATTTAAGAGCTTTGCTACAGATGAGTAGCATATGGTATTGGCTAAGAGGATAAGACTTTAATTAGATACAGAAGACACTAACAAAATGCATGCTAAATTGCAATGACACACTTGTGTTAGTAGCATGTGATGTTGTGAAAGTAAATCCCTGACAAGACAATACAAACAAATGCATTTTGGCAGCCATGCAGTCACCAAACTTGTTTGAAGTTGATCCAGGAGACAGGGCAAATGGAGGGCTGCTGGGAGGGAGAAGGAGTGAGCTTATCTCCTTGTTCTACAGATTTGCTGTGCAATGTTGTTGTCCTGGTTTGAGTGAGAACCCAACAAGTTCTGTTCAGCGATTTTACTTTTCAGCTCAGGTTTTCTAACTAAATGCAGTTTCTGAAGTTAGCAACATGGTTTGCAGACAGTGTCTGCTTCTAGCACTGATACTACTTTGTTTAATTACTACCAAGGACACCAAGGCCACTGCTAGAACTTGTGTATCACACTGGGGGTGCAGAAAGTGAAAGACTGCACCTGCAGGGAGGAGTGGACAGGACAGGTGAGCCCAAACCAGGTGACCAACAAGGTATTCCAGCCAATAGATGTCATATCCAGTATATGAAGCTCAGGGATCTGGAGGGGCTCTAAGCATGAGAGAAAAGCATGCAAGCTAGCTGGTGGGCTAGGCTCTCGGCTCAGGTTGTTGGTGTTCTTCCTCTCTTGAGATATTCTCCCCACTCAGAGCACCAAGGAGGACTCTGTCCATACAGCCTTCAATCCCAATTGGTGTGTTCCTGAACCTGACAGAATCCAGCTCCTGCACACAGCTCCCATCTGCTGTGGGGCCCAGTCTGGGACTCTCCCTGTGCCAACTCCACAGCATCAGTGACGGTGATGTAATTACCATTAGGGGGTTGGGTTTGGTACTAGTTTTGTACATATTTGTATATTCCATTATTATTATTTTCATTGTTCTAGTTTCCTTTTCTAATTGCTAAGTCTCTCTCCCTTATTCTCTTTCTCTTCCCCTTTGGGGAGGGAGGGAGGTTAAAAGAGAGTGTCTGTTATCGGCCTGGGCTGCCCTGACCCTAAACCATGACAGATTTATTGGCACCCAACGTGGGGCTAGATCAGAGCTCTGATATATTGCTTTAATAGTTCAAATTCCAGTTCGCTCACTTGGGAGAGTATACATTTTTTCTGATCTTTAAGAATTGGAAACTAATATAGAGTCTAAAATCTGGCTGTTTATTGGGCAAAATGTCTGTTGGTGTCTTTTTAGTATTCTTTTCTGAGTTAAATGCTGTGCTGCTCCCTTACGTGCCAAGCACATTATCTTATATTTTTTTTGTTCTGTTTATCTGAAAGTTTCGGTTCTGGGCACGGGGTGACAGTGGCTGGTTTCTTGGGGTGTTTATCTTTGATTTATGTTGTGCTGAAATGGGCAGAGGGTGCGTCTCTGTACTATGGGTATTACCCTCAGAATTAAAGGGCCCCTGCCTCCAGCCAGGTGGAGGAGAGGGATAACAGAGATAACAGGGTTAAAAGAGAGCATCTGTTATCGGTCTGGGGCTGCCCTGGCCCTAAACCGTGACAGTTGTGAAAGACATTTCATCTTTTTTCTCTCTTTTTGTCCATTTTGCACATGGACAT
Source organism: Ceyx melanurus (assembly GCA_024611195.1). Taxonomy (NCBI): domain Eukaryota; kingdom Metazoa; phylum Chordata; class Aves; order Coraciiformes; family Alcedinidae; genus Ceyx; species Ceyx melanurus. Next base: position 18,289 of record JANHGL010025103.1, on the reverse strand, counting down.
AATGAGGCATGGTACTTACTTGACAATGTAGAGGTAAAGTGGTGTGACTGCTGATGCAGAAGAGCCTTCTGAATATTGTTGCATTTATCTTACACATACACGATTTCAAACAGATAGCCAATCAGTAATAATTAGAATCAACAACAACAGACTATAAATAAGTGGTATGTGACATACTGTAACTTTGAGCCATGCACACTATTTAATTAGCACCACTGAAAATTTTCCATCAGGGAATACAGGAGCCAGTCTTCTATTCAGTTCAAGGAGGGACAGTTGAGCCTGAAGAAGGAAACAGCAGTACCTTTGAGTACCTCTGACACTTTGGTTTTCATGCCTGGACTTCCAAATCACCCATTTTTTTCAAGGAAGAGTAAAAGCAGTAACACTAATAATATTGTTGTGGGTAGTTCACAAGCTTTGGAAAGATTTGATAAAATCATTGCTCTGCCTTGGGAGAGATTAAAGAAATTGAATGTTACATTCCTAGCTAAGGAATACAGATCCAGCGGATATAACCTAGGTTGGCACCATTTTGAGGATAAAATGAAGCTATAACTGTTCCATTAAGACTATTCTACTTGGGTCCTACCACTCTCTAAGCTTTCTCTTGCCCTCTCCTAAATGTGGAGAACTGCATTTAGAAAAGTAATGTAAACATGTAAAGACCAAGGATCTGAGTCTGGGCCTGTGAGGATCTAACAGCGTGGCAAGATGATTGGAGAGGAAGCTGAAATGTCCAGCTCAGCATTTTAATTCATACTTGCTTCCTCATAGTTCATATTCATGCTTCTCTCCCTGCTGGCACACCCTTACAGATCTCTTACCTAGAGCCAAATATATTGTGATATTCTGAGAGATATTTTCTAAAGGAGCTGCAGTGTCTCCTTGGGATTATGGCTTCTGGTAAAGAGATTCTTTTGTTCACTTGGTTGTGCACAAAGCATCACCTGTTTCCTCCTAATAGGTTTTTCTTCTAGGTGAATGTCTTTTAACAATCAAGATTAGGAACAAATTATATTCAGACCTTGTAAAGAAAGAACTAAGACTGTCAGCCTTACACCTTTGTATTTTTCCCTGTTTGAAAAGTGGACTAAAGTACAAATGCTGCACTTTGACCACTGTTTTCAAGAGTACACAAAATATTTACATACATACATATTATATATGTTTAAAAATATATATACTGTCATCTCTATAATACATATATCATATTTGCTGGTGTTCCAATGATATAAAATAGTAAAGTATATGGTAACAGTTTTTTTCAGTCCATTTAGCCATTGCATTGCATAAAGGAAAATATTATATACCTGGGTGATTTTTTTTAATAGTGAATAGTAGCTCTTCAATTATATTCTCACTGTCTTTAATGGGAATATTATAATCAGTAAGAATATTCACGTTTTTGCAGAATGGGGATTGTGCATCTATAATACGGAAACTTGATTATACAAAATGTAGTATCTGGACAGCTAAATGCTTAGAAATTTATTTTGTTTTGATTTGGATTTTTTTTTTATATTATAAAGATAAACAAAACTTTGGGAAAGAGAATTTCCCTTATTAAATATTTACCATTTTAGTTCCTGAGTCAAGAAAGATAAGCTCTGAGGCTCTGAATCATTTTTTATTTTTAGTATCCAGTCTACTTGTAAATTAATGGAATACAGTAACCTTCATATTTTGTAGAAGTGTTAAGTTACATTAAATCATTTATTTGAAAAGCACCTTGAGATAATGAGAGGGTGTGTTGTGTTTGGCCAGGTTTTGTAGAAGGAGAGCTACAGGGGTGGCTTCTGTGAGAAAGTGCTGGAAACTTCCCCCACATCCAACAGAGACAATGCCAGACACTTCCAAGGTGGAGCCAGTGCTGGCCAAGGCTGGCCATCAGCAACAGCAAGAAAAAAACCCTGCACAACAGCTATTGCAGCTGGCAGAGAGAGTGAGTATGTGAGACAAACAACTCTGCAGGCACCAAGGTCAGGGAAGAAGGAGGAGAAGGTGCTCAAGGCACTGGAACAGATTCCCCTGCAGCATGGTGAAGAGCATGGTAAGGCAGGCTGTCCATGGAGTTTGACAGTGAAGCAGCTATCCACCTGCAGCCCATGTAGGACCCCATGCTGGAGCAGGTTAATGCCTGAAAAGCACTGTAACCCTGTGGGAAGCCCACACGGGAGCATGCTCCTGGCAGGACCTGTAGAGAGAGGAGGCCACACTGGAGCAGGTTTTCAAAGCTGAGTTTGTTTTGCCCAAAATGGTGGTTGGTGAGTGATCCTGTCCTTAACATGTGGGCCTTTTATTTTCTTCTCCCTGTGCAGCTGAGGAGCAATAGAGCAGCTTTGGTGGGCATCCAGCCAAGGTCAACCCCTCAACAGAGCAGTTGGTTAGAAAATATAAGGCACCTTCTTCCTGAGAATAACCATTTTTTGAGTCTTCTTTTCCCATATTTAAAATTGTAACTCTGGAGATAAGAATATGAATTGATTTTTTTTTGAAATTGCTTTTTTGTTATGTTAATTTTAAATGATCAGCTAGTGCAGCAGTAACGATCACAGAAGAGTGTTCTTTTGAAATAAAGATAACATCATTGATCTGATGCTGCAATCATAAGCTTCAGAATACATCAGAGATTTTAAAGACCACAAGGGAGTGTTTTGATCAGCTAGCCTGACTTCTTGCACATGAGAAGCAAAGGGAATTTCACACGTAGTTCCTGCAAAAGCTACGTTTCTGGACAAACACGTATCTTCTTGTTTGTAAGGGCTTCTGAAAGTCAAAATAAGGCTTTCTGCACCAGTTTCTGTGTTCACTAGGTAATTTAAACTTCTTTTGAAAGCACAGCTGAATATTTCATTATACGCTCTGTCTTGAGATATTTATTAAAGTCATGAGTGGATTCTGGAAGCAAATAAAAGAGATGAGTTTTCACTGGACATCTGAGTAAGAAAACTAAGCCAAAAAACATGATAAAATGTTGGAAGTGTCATTAACCTAGTACAATTTTAAATGCTAGGTCTTAGAAATAAATGCAAAGAAAGGAAAACTGGCTAAAATCTTAATCCAGTGAAACACTAAAATGTGCCCGTGACTTATGATGTGAGAAGTTCATCAAATGCAATGAGACTATTAAAAGTTTCAGAAGACAGGCAGAGACATGCCTCTAAGTGCTTTAGTAGATTGGAATCAAAGTGCCTAGTGAAAATCATTAATTCCTTTTAGCAAGAATAGAGAGTTCATGAGAAGCTTGGTAAAATAAATTACAAAACAGAAAGAACTAGAAAAAAAACCTTTTTTTCAAAAGTCATGTTTGTAGTATTACCTAAGGATCTAAGGACAAATGAGGTTCCCACTGTGCACTGTAATGCACCTCAAAAAACACTTGCTCTGCAAAACATGTAAGCTAAAGAGAAGGAAACACATAATTTTAATGCAAATACTGTTTTCCATTATTTTATTATCTTCCTCATTACTTCCTCTTGTTTATTTTTGATTATTCGTTCAATTACATTGTTTGTTTGTTTGTTTCCCCGGTGCAGAAGCCTTAGCTTGCATTTCTTAGCACCCAGAACTGCCACTGAAGACAACAGGGTAGACCTGAAGTATTGCAGCAGCCCTGCAGGTGAGATGTACCCCAATACTATTTTAAAAACGAAAGTGCTTTTATTTTAAGAAGCCAGAGTACATAATTGAACAGAGCTGCCATCATTAAAACACAATTAAGGTTGTGAAGCCCTCAAGCATCTAAAATTGTGGTGTGATACAATATTTATTAGGCTTCAGAACGCATAATCACATCTATGGTCATTCAGCCATGTTTTGCCTTTTCACTAGGTGAAATTAACCCTCTATCACAGTTTAATGCAGCTAAATTTAGCACTTCTGTATATGACACCTTAATAATTATGAGGTGGAAAAGTAAGTGCTACAGTTGCACAAAAGACCAAACCAATGAAGTGCCAAGAAAACACAGATGCTTAAGCATTCATTTAGAAAGATGCTTTTTTATTATTTTTTTTTCCTGTTAATGAATAATAGACCTAATACAAAATTCTGACAGGCATAAACCTATTGAATAATTCTGATACTGCAATCTACAGGTGACTCACAAGCTGTAAATTCAATTTTGTTGGTTTTATGTAAAAAAAGAATAAAGCCAGGGGGGAAAAAAGGCAAATATATTATACATATGGTTATTTTTTGAGGTATTTTGCAGGTAAGTTGACACATTTCCTGTGAGTCTCTACATGTGCATGGGTTAAAACACCAAAAAGTACAACTGACCTTCAGTTATAAACTTGGCAACTATTTCAAATTCTACTTCTAAATTTAACTCTGTCATGTATGCTTATTAAGAATATAATTCATTGCCTGAGAGTCTGGTCTGAAATACCAGTATCTATCATAAATGCTGGACAATTTTTCAATGTATCTGCTTTCAGACATTGGCACAGCATCAACTTCAATGACTAGGTCAAATTCAGGTGTTGGCAAATGACACAGTGGCTTTAATGACAGATTTATGAAACTGCTGATGAACTATGATACTGCAGTTCAAAAGACTTATGAATATTTTGATTTTTCTGTCATTTTGAAGTAGAGTCAGAAAAGATCTTGTGAACTGCACCTAAATCAGAACAAAACACTGCTACCCTTATATGTGGTTGGCCTTAATTAGCTGTTAAAAATGATGTCATGAGTTTCAGTTTTGTTAGTTTTTCTTTGTAAGGAAGACTTGTTCTGGATGGGAAATAAGTACTGCCACCATTCTATTTTTCCTTATAAATAATGGCTGTAAACAGAGCGTGTTTTTAACATTAGAAAATCATTGTTGTTTAACAGATTTTTGTGTGCTATGATGCCACTTGTTATGTTTTTGTCATCATAGCATACACACACATGCAGTAAGGTCCATGTTGCTCATCAGTGAGGCTCTCTAGGGAGTGCCTTTCAGCCCTTGGGTTGAAGGCAGAAGGTAGACAGAAAATCTTCCTATGTTAGAGATATACTGGGAACCATTTTGAACCATCATGAAGGAGTAGTTTAACAGGTGGACAAACCATATGGAGGGATGTGAAACAGCTAAATGGATCTTGACTACACCTCTGAGATGTGACTGTATGTTTCTAAGAGGAGGTGGGCTTGATAATACAGATCCTTTTTTTTCCTGCAATGCAGAAGTTTCTATGTGCTAATCTTGTCACTGACATTGACGTGTGGCCTTTAGATAAGTCAATCAATGTGTTTATAAAATGAGGATAATAACATTTATTTGCCTGCCTGAAAAGGATGTGTTAAGGACAGACTAGTTTATGCTCTAAAATGCTATTTACTAGTAATTGCAAGTATTATTATGCTGCCGACTTAAAACCCTTCTTGACTGGTAATTGAAATAGCTGAAGAACCAAATAGAAGCCTGAAATGTAAAGGTGATAGAGGTCTCAGCTGAAGTGGAGGTGGTTAATCTCCTTCCTTTTTCAGAAGCTAATTATGCTTTAACTGAGGCAATAAATATCAAGGGAGTCTCAAGCATATACCTGCTCTTACTCAAAAACAGAATGAGAAGAAATATTGTGGGATTGACATGTGATTCACTGTGTAATGTGCTACTGATAACAGGTCAGGGGAGGAGCTGGGTGCAACACAGAAAAATACTCTGTTCTGAGATGCAGGTGCACTCAGGTGTTCTGGAAGCAATAAGAGCACTGCAGATAAGACAGAATTAGATGCATCATTACAATTTTCAACCCAATTAACATCCTTGCTCTTCAGGATTAAATAAGGTCTGTGACTTACCTTTAGGTATGGCAGGCTAAGGAAAAATAAAGTCCTGAGGGTGAGAAGGATGAACACAATACTGCAGAGTGGCATGAAGTAGATTAGGAAATGAACTACAGTAAACTGCTTTATCTGTGAGCTGTGCCTTTAGGAACTTCTCTGAGCCTCAGACTGCCACCACTTCTCCCACAGATGTTTCTCTGAGAAGGGAGGAACATAAACTGTCTGCCTGGGGTTGCTAAAGGATCAGGTCCTCCCCCAAAAATTCCTTTTACCCATCTGTAATGCTATCAAGAATCATGCCAATAAAAACAATCATGTTTAGTTAATGAAGTAGTTAAAATAAACAGCCTTAGGTTTCTCTAACAACTGTAGTAATATAATATAAATATAATATAAAATAATTTGATCCTTCTTAACGCCTTATGAAAGTTAACCAGCATGGTAAGTGCCTCTGACTTTATTAGAACTTGAGGGGACGTCTGCTTCATGAATATAACATGTTACAAAGCAGTTAACTGCTTCATATTTTCATGATGAATTTGCCTGAAATTAATCAGAAAATCAAGACTGTGATTAGCAGTATTTCCAATAATATATGAAGACTTATGAAAAGAGCAATGGTGAAACTGCTAACTAGGGAATGACCTACTTTGCCTACCTCCAGATCATACCCCCACTTTCCTACTTTTAAGCTTTACAATCACAACTCAAGGCAAACCTGGTTTGGGAACCAGGTTTTTTGAGGCCACATCTCCATAGCAGCTGTGAAAAACACAACAATGGATGCAGAGCAGGACCCTGTGACACTGGCAATACTGCTTGCCATGCCAGTGGCAATCCAACTGCATGGGCTGGAGTGGATAAGCTTTAGAAGCACAACACAGATGGAGAAAGTAGTGAGATATTGCACACCGGTCTACTCCCCAGAGAGAAATGTCATGCAGAGGCAAATTGTCATTTGGCTTACGGTGTTAATAAGGTTAGAAACAAAGATATTCCTCTTTTGGGCTCGGATAAAAAAGTGGTAGCCGCTGGACATTCAAACTAGAAAAAATGAATATACTGAAATCCAGCCATTTAAGGGATGCACTTCTGAGAAGGTGACTTTAATGGAGAAATAAAGAATACAGAATGCAGTAGGTTTAAAAGGAGAGTGTCAGCTTTAAAATAAGAGTGTCTCATGGGAGTTCTGCTGGAGCAATACATGGGCAGAGCCTTGTCACTCAGAAAAACTGTGCACTGAAGAGATTAGGTAGAGGCAAGGTCCAGAAACTGTTCTTGTCCCATGAGAGACAGTACTAGTGGATATAAAGGCACTGCTATCTGCCAGTCAGTGAATGGGGAAAATACTTCTGGGAATATTTTGATCAAATTGGTAAAAGAACATGCTTAGTAATTTACTGTTCTTTTTTGCGTTTTGATTATCATAGCCTTAAAGAAACAACAAATTTTAAATTACTTGTTCCAAGAAAAATCACTTCAAGCAGCATCAGAGCTAACCATACCAAAACATCTAGCAACAGCAATGTGCCAAGTATCAACAGCTAACAGGGTTATTGTGTATATTCAGTCAAAACAAACCAAAGGGATTCACATTTCCAGATATGAATGTTAGTCATAGATTAAATGTGGATTGCCTACAGACCAGAAATAATGCATAGACAAGAGTTTTAATTAATAGAAAAGATTTTAAAAAACTGGAGAAAAAGTTTTAAAAACAATTAATGCTTTGTATTTCCCTTCAATACCAGAGTGGGTCACAATTAAGAATTTAAATGATTATGTCATATTTTTGGGTAGCTTTTTGTTAAAAAAATGGCCAGGTTCTAATAGGATACTGCTAATTTTTATTAAAAGCATTCTAAATTATACCTTCCTTTTTTTCTAACCACTTTTGCAGCAGCAGTGGTGGCTATTTTCTTTGAACAGACTTCTTAGCTAATCTTCTCCTTAATTATGCTGAGATAGTTTATTTAGCTTTTTGTCCCCTAGTGCCATGTGCTCTGAAAGTATACTTAAATCTTTCTTTTATACTCTTGTCACTTCATGATGATGACCTGAAGATTCCTATTCTATTGAAAACTCTAAAGATGTATTGCTTATTAGAAACAGTGGATCCTTAACTAGATTTTAGAGAAGCATTGTCACTAGCCAGTGCTTGGAAGCTTTTTGTTTGCCTTGCAACTCTGGCGGTTATCCCCAAGGCACACAATTGGCAGTTCATAAACTCTAGATATCCATCTACATACACTTTGGAGAAAATTAGTGTTTTATTTCAGCAGCTGAAAGTCAAGTAAAGCTGCATATTTTGCTATTTCTTAGGGATATTCTTTACTTGTAGTGCACTGCACTCTGGGAGGTGGGTCAAAAAAATTATTCATCAGAAGGTGGCATTGTAGTGTACATCTTAAACTGTGATTTTTCTCTGTGGTGGGGCAAAGAACATGGGAAAGGGTGCTCCTGTGGAAAGAAAGAGATACAGATCTGGTGATGTACAAATTCTTTAGTGCTTCTTCCATAGCAGGAGTTATCCATGTGTATTGTAGAACAAAAGGAGTGTTTTGCCTCTGCCTTCATACTGCAAATGTCCCTGGAACTGGGCACTTCAAGTTCTAAGGGTCAATCAAATTGGTACATTTTATTACTAACATGTTTTCTGCCATCAGTGGCATTGCTGAAAAGCCAGTAGCAGAGCCAAAAATTCAGCAGAGGATCATATGAAGTCCAGAACAGTGGATCAGATCATCTAAGCTTACTGACTCAAAAGTCCTGTGTTCAATTCAAATTCTCTCTAAAAAGAAAAAAGTGCTGTTTGGCTTAGAATAGAACTTTTTTACAAAATCTTGATCCATTTTCCATGTTTTTTACTTCACTGTACCTAGTTACTCCAGGGAAGTGACAGTTTTGATCAACAAAAAACATGGTTTTAATTGATACAGCCCAAAGTATGTCATTCTGCCAGCAAAGATAAAATTCACTGAGTGTTATGGTAATTAATATGTACATTAGAAAAGGAAACTTTCCAGCCACCTTTAATGAGCTATTCTTAGCACTAGAAGTATTTCCTAACTCGTGATAGGAGAAGGAGATTTAACCTTACCCTGTCAAACTGAACAGCTGGATCAAAATGTGACAAGAGGGGGAATTCCAAGTCTTCTCAATTATACAGCACCACATGAAATAATTATATTTGGTTACCCTTTAGAAGGATATGTTCTTGAGCAATGACTTTTATGTACTGCCTCTCCAAACATGACTACATTCTGACCGTGTTGCTTCTGATTTTTAAATAGCTCACACAGCTATAACCTCTGCATATTATCTCTGACTATGAATGACAGTATTAGATTTACATGCAGACACCATATTCTTGGGAGAGTTTTTTCTTAACTATCCAGGTTTACAATGTAAGACAAAATAAAAGGCATTGTTTAATCTTTTCTAACATAATGGAAAGTTAGCGAAGAAGATTTTACACTTTTTACTAATAGAGCTAATATACAATGCAAATTACTTTATTTGAAAAGAATGAAGAGAATAAAACTAATCAAACTTCTTTCAGTTAATATGCAAACTTGCACTCAAAGCAGTACATAAATTAACCTGAAAGGCACAATGTACCTGAATCAAATTTGTAAAAAGATTTGTTTTAATGTTGAATGGGTTATAAAATGAATGTAATTTACTACAGAAATACAACAGAACCCATCTCAGTTCCCCACTACTGTCAGTGTTGAAAGAGCTCTGTATGAGAAAATGGTACATACAAATGAAATCAAGAAAACAAGCAGGACAATGCTAAAAGATTAAATACTTCAGTTTATTCTAATTATGAAAAACTGTGGCAAGACACAGTTGCAAGTTACATTTGAAAAACATGTCTAGATTTAAGAGAAAACAGTAGACAACAGGTGATAGTTTTTATTATTGTTGGCTTTTAAAAAATATTAATATCTGTATTTCATTCTACAGAAAGGAAACTAGAGAAACAAGAAACAGCATATGGCAGTTATTTTTCTGCTGTTGGCAGTGTTGGTTTTCTGCTACAGTTATAAATACCAGGTTTAATTTTACAGAAATTGAATGACTCTGCAACTCCATACAAAACTAGGGAAATATTTTAATGACCCTTGTATGTTACATACCACAGTCCTGTGCCTTTACCAACATGAAGTGAGATCATGGAGAAAACATAAAATCTATCTCGTCCATTGGTATGGGGCTCAATTTTCTTCCACATAACTTTACATTCCTTAAGGATATCAGTGCCACATGACTTACTGTAAAAAAAACAGGAGGAGGGGGAGAAATCACATAAAAAAAAACGAGCTGGACATGTGATAAGGAGAAGATAAAAATGCAAGCATATAAAGTAAGAAAAGCAAAAGAAAAGTATTAATTTGGGAGATTATAAAGTAAATAAAGGAAGTATTTATAAAAACAGAATTATCATGAAAATTCCTAAAACTTGTCAAGTATTATACTGGAGAAATCAACTGAATAGCTTTATTTTAAACAATGCAATACAACTCAAATACAGAGTTCTTCAGAAGTCTTCATCTAAATCTTATTCAGAGGTGCAAGTAACCCAGCAATTTGGACATAAACAGGAAAAAAACATAGTGTTAATAACTTGTAGTAGTGCTAGAGTGGTTTCATACATTTTTGGCAAGCAAATTTACTCTACATATTCCTTGTGTTTTAATTTAAAAAATACAAAGAATATGTAGAGTATGTTATAGTGGTAAGAAAAGGATAAGAAATAAACAGTTGGGTCTTTCTTTTTCCTCACTTTCTGGATGTCTAATACATGTCATCGTTAGTCAGCCTTTTTAAATGTTAGTTATATCAGATGACTAAAGTCAGATTGAGAGTCTTCAAATGGTATGACAGGAATAACAATTTGATTGTACAGAAGGTTATGTTCCTTGAGCACTTAAGGTTTCCCAGATGACAGACAAGCAGTCACAGTTCACAGAAATTAGTTGTTTGTACAAGAAATCCAAACCAGTGAAGATGGGAGTATATTTGGAAATTATAACTGATGAAAAAAAATAAAGGAAATAGAACACATAACTGAGAAGGATAACTAAGTTTTTGGCATTATGTAACATATGATATACAAGGAAAATTTTGGTTGATAATGTTAAATTACATGGTTTGTATCCTATGTAAAATCACATAGGTCAACACTTGCCCTTAAGTTCTCCAGAGGAAGATTTTGTGTTCAGAGTATGATGGTCCTGATATAGAGAATGACTCAGCTCCCAGGATAGAAACCTTTGTGAGGTTTTTTTCTTGTGTGTGTTGAAAGAGATGACAACATAGTTACTGAGGAGACAGCTGAAGGAGTGCTTAGGTCACGAAGCAACAGATAATTCAGAAACTGTTAAGAGCAATTTCAGTATGTAGCTGAACTAGCATAAGGAAGAAATAGAACAAAAAATTTTAAAAATTTGGACAATTATACTATTAATTAAGAAGTATTTAAATTTGCATAAATTAATGCCTTAACCACAAAAAGAAACAGATAATAACCAACAGAGATATGTCAAGAGAGGACTTAGTGTGGTTTCTGAGACTAAGTTTTAATGGGGGTAAGACATTAAATATTTTGAAAATATTCCTTCTTTATAGTATAGTAATATAGCTGGTATTTGACTGTTACTGACCAGAGACTGTGAACTGTATCACTGATTTAAAAAAAACAAACAAAAAACAAACCAAAACTATAGAAGGTCGACTTTAAGGCAAAAATATAAATCTGTAACAATATTTTTTCCTAGAATACTGTGTTATGAAACACAGTGGTAAGATGAAGGAAATGGCAGATGAGTTCTAGAGACTCAGTAAACCTACTTGTCCATATACTGCCATTTATCTTACCACAATTATTCATACTTCAGAGTCTCATAGGAAAAAGAGTTAGAATAATACAAGATATTTAAGTATTTGTATTTTTTCACCAGGTCAGAGCACTGTGATATTTAAATATTTCTACAGCATATTTATCTAACAGCAGTTGGATAGAGTCAGTTGATTTGCTCAAGGCCCCAGCAGTAATGGATATAAGGCTTTTTGTAACCTCTGTCAGGATTTTAATGTAATTTGGCAAATTCTGCAAAACAACTGGAAGAGATACTGGACTCCATTTTTTTATATTCTATATTGACAAATTACTAAATTGCAGGCAGACTGTAAAATGGGCTTTTGTACTGCAACATTATAAATGTTTGTGGTATCTTCATTTATAGAGGCTTTACTCAAGTAGTTAAATTACAAATGTGAATTTAATGATGCAATGACCTCCAGTTCTGTACAGATCTGCTGACTATGTATTTCAGCAAAACTACTGTGAATTTGAAAAATCAAACACTGCTCTTTGACCTGTATCCTGGATTCTCCACTAAGGGATTACAATTTTATATTGCAGAATCTACTGATTTTAGTAGAGTTAACATTTGTATAACAGTGCAATAAAATTTCAGAGGATGGCAGGTACCTGCTGAGAGACTGGGAGTAAAGACATTGTGAAATATTTAACTGGAATTCAGTAAGAGGGAAGCAGATGGTGTAAGGAGAAGGTTTAAATATAAAACCAAATGTACCCAAGTCTGAGGAATTAGAACTCCTCAAAATGAACATTATTGTTCTTTTTGGAAAGACCTCAGGGATTGATGATGATCTTAAAGCAAGTCCCCTCTCTTGTCTGCATAAGGAAGACTTAACCAGCCTTCCTCAGGACCACTAAAAGTGAGGTTTTACTACATTAATCAGGTAATTTGGGCTTCTAGAATATTTACTAACAGTAAGTTCAGAAAACTAACAGCACAGTTTCTGTGTATATAGTGTAGAACACTAGATTTGGAGTGTAATAAATCACTGGAGAACATGGGCAAACCCTCTCTGAACCCTTCTAGTATGATGGCAAGCAATCAACCCTCTATAAAAACTTCTCTAGGCAGAAGCCTACAGTCACTGTACAAGAGCTGGAAAGCAGCAGGTGAGTGCATTCCTTTGTCTTGGCAGGTATCATTAACAGTAAAGCAAATGAAGCTGGGGCAGCCCAGGTGATTCAGGATCACTGACAACCCAAGGAAAGCAGAGAAACAGTAGTTGCATCACTCTATGATCTCATTGTGGATCCAGGCAAACCTTGTCTGGGTAAGTGGCAGTCTTTGTGATAGAAGATGACAGTTGGCTGAAAGTCTGAGAGAGGAGAAAAATAGATGTCAGTCAAGCAAGGTGATGGCAGGTCAACACTAGATAGAAGTCCTAAGGTTGTTGATACTTGTTTTAAAAGCCTCTGATCATAGTCTGAGGTGGTCAGAGTTCTCTGTTTCTGCTCCTTTGTCATGACCCAGATGAGTACAGACTTTACTACGGCTTCTGTGTAAAGGGAAAAATCAGGTAGACTGAGAGGGGAACTGAGGAAGGAGAAAGCCAAATCCAGCCCTTTATTAGACATGCCCACTCTGGTCCTAGAAGCATCCATTTTCCTCTCCATTTTAGAAGAAATGGCTGGGTTGAGGGAATGGTGTATTCACAGACTAAGCTTGTCAGGCTCTGTTCAAAGTTTTGGGCACAGCAGAGATGGACGAGCCTTGCATTAGGACCATGGTGCCTTGTGCATGTCCTGGATGCAAAAATGCATTTTGTTTAGGGCCTGTAGATACTGTCATGGCAGGGAATCAGCTAGCAACTTCTAGAGAAAAAGTAATCTAGGGGACACTAAATAAGAAAAACAACAAAACAACACCATGAAGCTGTATGACTAGGAAGCTGTAAAAACTGCATTTATTCTCAAATATTCTTCAGTAAAAGTGGAAAAATGGGTATGGCAAAGTAAAAAGAAGCAGAAAAGTAGTCCGTGAACATATGCATCAGTAGGCAACAGTGTAGTCAATAAACCAACCAGACTTGGCACAAGTGCACGCATGGGAACAATGTGAGAAAACTGGGGAAGAACTGAGGCTTCCAAGAAGCCCCCTACCAGCTCACTAAGTGAAAACTGTCATAAAGATTAAGGCAATTAATTGATTATGCCTCACTTCTACAGACACCAAAGTGCAAGCTGATCATTGGGGATGGCCTGCCATTCTGGTGGAGTTACGGAACAAAGGGCAAATGGAGAGTCTGGGTGTTGCCTGAGATGATAAAATGCCAAAATATTTGATACCTGGAACAGGCTGTGATCTGTGCAGTTCAGAAGCAATTGTGATTAAGCAGGCAGGGGAAGAGAATGAAGTGCTAACAAAGAAGCTGAATTCACGCAGAGGAAACCAGACTGGCTGTAAGAAGTGTGACTGCTGCTGCATCATGCCCTGCTGAGGAGCTGAACACAAAAATGTGAGAAATATCTGTGCCAAGTGGCTGCTTAAACTGATATCAGATTGGGCAGTGATACCAACATGCAGGAAGAACTTTGAGAGATGTACAAAAGGCTCAGTGAGGTATCAAAGAGGAATGAATGGTGCTTGAAACCAAGGCACGCTGAGAGCCAGCAGCCTGTAAACTATTCTGGTTGAATTAGGATCACATGAACTTGGAAAACCAGAAGTTACTTGTATAATATGTGATTGTAATTAACACCTTAAGGTTAAAAATCAATTGTAAAGAATGCTATTTCAGTGAAACTATAAATGTTTAGCTGTTTGTTACAAGGAAGAGATGGAACAAACAAAAACGGAGGATTAGCAAAGTTATAATACAAAGTAAATTTTCTTACTATATAGGAATGAAGTAGTTATTTCATTACTATGTACTTCAAAACAAAGTAGGAGACAGAAATAGTGCAAATAATCCTCAGAAACTCATAGTGAGGGAGATGCTTTAGCCTGGATAACTAAGATAACTATTAATAATAATATTTGCTTATTTTATCTTCCATAGATTTCCAACCTAAAGGAATCATCTTCAGGCAAGAGAAAACCCATTTCTCTGTGTGAAGATAGAGGTACTTTTTACTATTCTATAAATACCTATGTTTCTAAAAAAAAGTGTATATGTTTATGTATTTGTCTTGGATGAAGCTTTCTATATTTATAAAATGTAGCAATTTGTAGAATTTTCAGACAAAAAAAACCGAAAGCATCTCTACACATACTAATGAATTGCTATTGACAGAGCTGTCAGAGCATTAGCAATATGCATCTCCTCCTTTCCTCTCACCTTACTTGACCTCCCTCAGGATTAGCTGTGTTAACACTGAATATCCAGCAACCTCTCTTTTCTGAGGAAAAGGCCAGACAGCCTAAATGCCCATAGTGTTTTAGGGAGGAATGTGAGACTATCCAAACAGTCTTCAAGAGACCTTCATTTCTCAAGGATTTTAGGAAAGACCTGGCAATGAACAGGAAAGCAAAATCATTGCTGAAGCTGTAGTGTTTCATTCTAAGTGTATAATATATATCAACTATCAATATTTAGCTAGTGTTACTATAGAGTGTTACTACAATAGCAATAGATAGTTACAGAAGCCTGCTGCAATAAAAGCAGATATGTTTGTCTGGACATCTGTCCTGGAGAGCACAAGCTACTTACTTCCTAAGTGTTATGGATAAACATACATTGGTAAGAGAGAAGGTGAGAGTTATGAAGTATTGTGGGTATGGCATTAAGGAGAAAGTCCCAGATGTTTCATGTTCTTCGTCCAACACATGAACATATGTGCAAATACCAGAAAATAGCAGTATTGGCAGATGTAGAAGGTTGTTACTATTGGCAGTATTTGCTTTTGAGAAATACATATAAAAGGCATAAATAAAACAGAGTATAAACAATGTCAAAAAATGTTATTCCCAAAGTTTTCTTGTATTTTCTATCAGTTAAATGTTTCAAAAATTCTTACTTGAAACTACAGACTTTCTGTTTAAATTGAATCCTTTTTTTTTCGAGATGCTCATCAGCATTTTCACAAAAAATATTGTTCTACATCTGCTGATATTTTTTAATTGGTATCACACTTTGAAGTGCCTTGATTACTTTGTAAACAACTATGAAAGATATTTACATTTTTTATACTTTGTTATACAAACTAAGGACACCAAATCATAATAATACTGAAATATTGTGAAAGCACAAAGCAGCCATTATCTATGACTTCCAGGTTGCTGGAATGTATTTTCATTTTGCTCTGCAAGGTAAGTGCAAATGGCATTCCCATCAAGTGTGCTTATGGAAATTTGACAACCCTGAAACTGGCTTTGGAGTATTTCAAACTGTACATTATTTTTTATCTTTGAAGACATGTTGTTATTTAAAGCTCCCTATAGCATGACAGGGCAGAGGTAAGACTTTAAGAGACAGTCTCAATGAATACCCTGTATTTCTTAAAAAACAAAACAAACCTCCAAACCTATAAACTAATTAATGGATATACTAACATACTCTTAGAATGTTGCTGCAATTTTCAAGGGCATGTGCTTTGTTCTTTATATGTAATCAAATAGTACAATCCTTGCTAGAAATGCAGTTTTAATTATGGAACTGTGACATGCTCTTGAGGTCAAGCTTTGGAAGCAGCTCTGTAACACTGACCATTTCTCTTATGTGTCTCACCTTGGGGAATCCAAAGATAGGGATAGCTATCTTCTTTCATAACCATTACCAGTGCTTGACCTGTCTAAGACTACTAAGATAAATGATTTCTTCTTTGTGTGTGTTTATGCCAAACAGATAATAACAGTACTTTCAACGTTTTGAGCTTCCTAACAATGCAGATAACCAGAGACTGTGTTGAGTGAAGATCCTGTATCCTACATTTGTGTAGGAAAGGCAGCAGGGATTGTCCACTTATCTCCATTTCAACAGCAGGTAACCTCTCCAGTACCAAACACCTGAAAACCAAAATGCAGCAGCACAGGTAACGTGTAACTATTGGAAAAAAAAAAATAAATTCCTGTCTCTTGAAAATCAGCTGGAATTTCTCTCCTTTTAGTTTGCCAAAATAGTTAACTGTGAGAATGGGATATTCACAAAAGATGAAGCATATAGTATGATGAAAGAGTAAGATATGAGTTTAACAACTCTTCTGAGTTGTTAAACTTTGGTTTAGCATAGGCACTGAATCACTGCTACTTAGAAAGTTTTGAGAAGCATAGGCAATTTAAAAACAGGGTTTTGTTTTTTTGTTGGTTTTTTTTTTTTGTTTTGGTTTTTTTTTTTCTCCAGGGAGACTGAAGAAATAGGGGACACTGGAAAAAATAGAAATTATAATCTGTCAGATCTGAATATGATAGGTAGTTCTGCTACAGCATAGGTGCTGCTTCTTTCAGAAAAAAAACCCAAACCAAAGTAAAAAGTGCTGAGGCCTTCTGCTGGAGCAAATTCAACAGCAAATAGTATGTCCTGCTGATGCTTAGGACAGAGAATAATTGCTGCACTCCCTAAGGAAAAAAAAAAGGACAAAAGTACTTGGATTTTTGTGTGTGTAGTTAGCAACTGCTGCAAGGAAGGAAATATTGTGTAGTTAAACTAAACCTGTTGTTGAAACATACCACTATGGACACTGACCACAGACAATTTTGGATAAAGTAATAAATGAATTGTCAGTGTTCCTTACACACTGTGCTTAGTTATCTGGCAGACAGCACTAAAATTCAGAAGCCAAGTTAGGAGAGATGAGTTACAAACTGCGGATAACAATTTAGGAGGTGGTTGTGGAAACAAGGTATCTAGGAGCTGAAAAGTCTATAAACCATGGCTGAAAAGCGTTCAAAAGAGGCTTCTAAATAAACGTTCTCACTACATGTCTAAACAAAGCAAAATTGCTGGACCTTAAATAAAAGTGCTAAATGCTGGCCTAGAGGCATGGTCAGGCTAGTGATTAGTTGCCTTGGATATTTGGTGGCCTATCCAAAAACGAGACATGCTGATATCTATGAATCTATATTAGGTCAAAAACTTCCACAGCAATCTACCTGTGCTATTCAGCATTTAGAGCTGCATTAGGATCAGCTGAATTGATCATATTTTGTTTAAAAGTCCTTATGTGTCCAGTAAAGCAACATTTTGCTGTACAGACATGGTGTTTATGAGAACTCACGAATGCCCCTGGAGTCTTGTTTTGCTGAGCTTGTCGGTGAGCACGCCAGCACCCTATCAAACAGTCGAGAAATTTATTCCAGCACTCATGATGACACCAAATCTGATTGGGGGTGGGGTGTCGTGTGGGTTTTTTGTGTGTGGGAATGCAGAGTTCACCCGGCAGCAGACACGCTGAAAAAGCCATCAAAGAGGCACTAAGAAAACAAACTGCGGATCGCCGAGCGAGGGCAGACAGCCCCCTCCTGCCGGCTCTGCCCTGCTGGGCAGCTCGACTCCCACAGCTGCTTTTCTTTCCTGTAGTGACAGAGCATTTGCTCGGCCCCTCAACTCCCCGCTCAGCCCCTCAGCAGCGGTGTATCAGGCGGGCTCCGGTGGCTTCGCAGCGAGGGCAGCAGCACCCCCCGGCCGCGGGGCGCCTTCGCCAGCTCCTCGGCCCCGCTCACCTCGCGGGCCGCCGCTC
>JANHGL010025101.1:0-21014 GCA_024611195.1 Ceyx melanurus | reverse complement strand
GGGGAGGGGTGATGAGGAAAAAAACCCGGCAGTATAAAAAAAAACAAAACCCACACACTGGGGATAATTAATTACAACCACCCCCCCCCCCCCCCCCCCCCCCATTTTAGTTGATTTTGGGAATGATCCCAGATTATGCTGTTACAAATTTTTTCCAACCTTTATTTTGATCAGAGAAGACAATCAGGCATTTGGATACTATAGAGAAAATGGCTGATTCTTTTGCATATAATCATTACTAGATGTATATTTTATTATACTTACTTTTAAAGTTAATGATCGTTAGTGGATAGACTTAAATTTATCATAAATTACTGTTTTATAATTTATATATACATGTCAACATTTTGGTCTTGGAATGATGTTTTCCTACTTTGACTGACTGATGTTTGTCAAGTGGCTTTTTTTTTAATCACAACACACTTTTCAGATCATAAGCAAAAAAAAAAGGTTTAATGAATTTTTTTTTATATTTAGGTGAAAATAGTGTTGTGCTCATATGTCCATTAAAAACCTCATTTGTATAAAAGCTTTACTTAGTGGGGAGATGCAAAAATATGGTCTAGCTGAAGGGCCATTTAATTTTTTTTCAGGTCTAATAAATATGATTTTGAGCATTTATCCAATTGCTTTTGTGACTTAGGATGATAAGAGATGGAAGTTCTAAGGTGCTATCCTTCTGCTAAAGATTGCACATAAAAAATAGCATCAAATAAAGCAGGCTCTTTACCGAAATTCAGGCACACACACTGCATGCTAATGATTGTTATTATGATTCTGTTGTCCTGGAAGGGAAATATTAAATACAATTTAAAATACAAACTTCACATTAATGTATGGCATCCAAGCTACTTGAGAAAGGGAAATGTAATTTAGCCTGATATGACAAAGCTTTGTAAACTTGGCTAAAACTTGGCTCCTCTTAGTTGTACTGTATTGTATTTTGAGCACAGATAAATTTGGTTTTGATGTTAACATTCAGTAGTGCATTGGAATGAATTATTGTTTCTCCTTCTTGTCATTTATATCAAATAGTATTTTATTTCCAGACTCGTTCTATTAAAGTCTGTCATTCAGCTTACAACAATGTATAACTTAGTGTGATCAGCAGCATTGTTTCCATATGTAAGTTTACTTTTTTTGTAAGTATACTTCATAATATTCCAGTAACTTTTTGATTTATGTTTCCATTTTACAGTGATGTTTTCTGTGGCTTTTTGCTCTGTACTAATCTTACTAGAGTTCCACGAGTTGGTCAAATTCAAGGAGAAATTATCCCAAATTCTTTTTATCATCAAGGACGAATAGTGGATTGCAGGTAAAAGATAATGCAGTATTCCAACAGTATTTTGGTTTGTCAAGCCTAACTGAATTAAGATAAGCATAAATGTAAAATGATATGATTTTTAGGGAATTAATATCTTCCAGCAAAATTATTATTCTGAGTGGTATGTCTTTGATTTCAGTGGAGGGGGTAAGTCTGTAAGTGCTGATATCCTTATATTAAACACAATATTTTTTTAGTATTACATCCTCAGAGAAATATCTGTAGGGAAGTGATGGCTGAGAGAGGGAGGAATCTTCTAAAGAGTTGTGAGGAAGATAAGATACTAAACTGCAGTTCAGCTAAAGGGCAGGTAAATGGGTTACAGATTATTACGTACGATACTGGATTTGTATTTTAAAGACATTGGCAACATTACTGTCTTTCTTATATAGTTAGGTCCTGAGTGAACAATGATTCTTAACTCTTATTCCACTGATATTTTTATTGAAATGTCATTAAAAAAATACGGTCCATCAAAGACTGTTAATAAAACCCTCCTAGCCTAAGATGCCCTTTTTTGAGTATTTAAATCATTATCTAGATTTATTTTTGTTCTGACACCTGAAATGCCTTGTCAGTGCTGTGAACAGACAGAAAAGCTTCAAAAGTTTGTATATGTCTGTGTGCTTGAATGAGGGACAGGTATGAGGCTTTTATATTTACAATAACATGATGAAGATTTTCAAAAGACTCCAGACGTAATACTAATAGTATCTTAAAACTTATTTCTCCTAGTGGTGCTCATGTCCTTTTAGATGATGATACAGATTTAGGTTATGTGGAGGATGGAGCTCCATGTGGACCTCACATGATGTGTCTGGACAAAAAGTGCCTGCCAATTCAATCCTTGAACATAAGCAGTTGTCCTATTGGTTCTAATGGAAAAGTCTGTTCCGGTCATGGGGTGAGTCTGCATTGGGAGTTAATAGCTAAACTTCTCCACCTATCTCTGCTGTATCTCATCTTAATGTACCCTGTGGAGTTCTCTACCTGAAAGTGTTCCTAAGACCTGTTGATGTGGAAACACAAACATTAGATTCAGGCAAAGACTGACATTCTGTGAAGCATAGGTAAAATTTTAGAAAGCAAACTTTTCAAATTAGTTCTGCAATTACGTTAAAAATGTTGCTTTCATTACTAGCAAGAAATAGCTTTGACCAGTTATTGTAACGGCTTCTGTAGTGTACTACCCATATTTCAAGCTATTTGCCATCTATAGTTAAAACTTTTTCTGCATACTAACACCTGTATAAAGTTGTTCCTGTGTTCATGAAGTTGTACCTCTTACCTTCAATAGTGAAATTTCTAAACCTTTGGACATGAGCAGCGATGGTATGTTCTTCTTGAACAGGTTCAAAGTGTATCATATGACATTTAGAAATACTGTATTCTGTTACTCAACCCATACATCCTTTTGTCTGAGGTGTGTTTTGCTAAACAGATTCACTGTTCCCTGTCTTAACTGATACTGATAAAGTATGGATAAACCTTTCCACAGTGGGATTCAGTGGACAGATACTTGCCTAAGCAGCTAGACTTTGTACAAGAAGTTTACATTTTTTCTTCTATTATGTGTAACTGAATATGAATTTGAGTGCTTCAGAGAAGAGAATCAGGTTCAAAATCAAGAAGAAAAATTGGAAAGTAAAGGATCTAGGAGATATAGAAATCATCTCAGCACTTTTTGGAGAGTGTCATGAGGGGTGAGAGAACTATGGCACTATTTTTGTTTTGCTTTGGAAGATTCCAATTCATAATTATAAAAGAAGCCTTCAGTTGATCAAACCTGCAATAAGATGTGTTTCTCTTCAGCTTCCTAGATAAAATTCTTCAGTGAATACTTTTAAGAAGCAAAGTGAGATAAAAGTTAGCTTAAAAAAAATCACATGTATTACTCTTGTAATCATTAGTCTGTAGGTTTTTTTCTCTTTGTTTTGGTTTGTGGGTTTGGTTTTTTTTATATATTATGCTTAAGTGTCCAAAAGACATTATTAGCTGATGTCTAATGACTAACTTTATTGCTAGTGCTGTAATCGAAACTTCATTCTTTGTTTAGTGTCATTTCTCAAGTCATGGTATTTCCTTAATAACCTCTGCTAGCAAAACATTCCATGTCTTTCATTCTTTTTCATATGGGAAATTTATATCTATTAAGTCTCACTATTGATTTGATGTTTTGAGATTTGTCAGTTGGATAGGTTTCCTCTATCTGATACTACTGCAAATTTTAGCAAGTGCCAAGGCTTTTTTTAGAGGTTATTCAACTAAATGTAGACTTAGGAAGAACTATTTCCTCTCTTTGTAGAAGATAAGGAAGGACTCCTCACTGCTGCTTAGAAAAATAAATTACAAAATCAATTAAAATCTTACTGTTTTTCTACATGTGTGCAAACTGTAAATGAGAGGTTGTAAAGCATAACCAAGTTTTGAATCTTTTAAATAGAAATGCTTGTATTCCTTCTGGAAAGGCTCAAAGTCTAAGAAGTTGGTTAGTGAAGCTCTACATTAGTCTAGATAAGGTGGGTTTTTTTTTGTCTGAGAGTTTCTATTATTTTTTTCATCCTACACAGATGCATATTGCAAGTGTAAGGGTTTTTTTTTTGCTCTGAGAGTTTCTATTATTTTTTCCATCCTATGCAGATGCATATTGCAAGTGATGATGGAACCTCTGTGAACACTTCTGCTTTTCCTAGTGTCTTGGTTTGGGTGAAAACCAAGCAAATTCTGTTCTGTGATTTTACTTTTTCAGCTCAGGTTTTCTAACCTGTTCTAGTTCCTTTTTCTAATCACTAAGTCTCTCTCCCTTACTCATTTTCTCTCCTCTTTAGGGAGGGAGGGGGCTTAAAAGAGAGCATCTGTTATCAGTCTGGGGGTTGCCCTGACCCTAAACCATGACACCTAGCATCTGAGTATATTTAGACAGTTAAAGCAAATATGCAGGTTGCAGATGTGATATAATAAACACTCAGGGACATTGTTGCAATATATAAGTGGAGAAGTTTTATACTGTGAATTAAATACCTATTTACAAGTTAAAAAAACTTAAATGAAATGTAGTTTTAAACCAGCAGCCATAATTTATTTTCTTTTCCAGGTTTGCAGTAATGAAGCCACTTGCATTTGTAATTTCTCCTGGGCTGGGACAGACTGCAGTATTGATGATCCTATCAGAGATACTGGTAGCAAGAAGGATGAAGGACCCAAGGGTTTGTGTGATTTCAGTTTTTATGTTCTTTCAAGTATTTATGACATTTTTCTTTTGATACATGATAGTAAAATTAGCATATAGAGAGTAATAATATGAAGTCCTCCTTAGACCCAGACAGTAAAATACTGCTTCATATAGATGAAGTAGGTCTTTCTGCTTTGAAAATTGATGAAATTTTTATTTTTCTAAGCTAAACTTAGTTAAGATTTCACTAGGTAATTATATGTGTTTTCTGGTTTTCCTTCATCCCTTACTCTCTGCTTTTTACAAACATTTTCTTAGTGATTGGAGTCTGACTGTAGCTCTTATTATTTTGTTTATAATTGAGTATTTACATTTTACTAGAGTTTCCTTAGTTTTCTAGTTTCCTTAGTTGTCCTCAGCTAATTCAGAGAGCTGTGACATAAAAAAGAAGAAAATGGAATGTCCCTTTGGAAAAAAGCTTTGATTTTTGAAATCAAATTTCAATAAGAGGAAACGGAAATAATTTTTTTAAGGTCTTACATTATTCTTAGGACTATTATTGCTTACTCTTACAACTGCATATGAAGTATAAATACAAAGAGGTGCTATTGAGGAAATAATTAATCAAAAAGGAGGAAGATAAGCACTCGAGATTCTCTGACTTCCCTGCTAAATAATGTCTTTGGATTGTACTGTCCAATTACTTTGTCTTCCCTATCATCAGGACGTTGTCAAACATCAGCTTTTTCTGCTATGTCCAAGTTCCAAGGTCTTCTGCCCCTTATACAAGGCTGATTGAAGGAAGATAGAGTTGTTTGAAAATGTAGTTATTAATACTCTGGATCTAGTTGGTTGCTTTTAAAATATTGAAGGTTTCAAGGGAGGACAGAATTTGGAATGTCCCTCCAGAATGGCTCTACTTCTGTCTTGTGTACCGTATTCTTTTGTCCCTTAGCAGAATGGTTTCAGCAGACCTTTACCAAGACATGTTGAAGAGATTATCTTAAAGCAAATTATCTCTCTGAAGGAGGCTCTCTAGAACAATACAGATTTGTATTATGAATTTGAGTGCTTCCTGGGCTCCTAATCCTACCACTGCTCAGTGTAGAGCTGCCTGGTTTCTACCCTGTCTTAAAAAGTTACTTGTCTTTCCATTTCACATAAAACAACCTTCCTAACTCTGGAATGCTGCTTAAAGAGTCTTAACAAAATAGTGGGGAACAGCACTGTAGAAACAGTTATGTCTCTTTGTGTGTGGATGGGGAGAGCAGTATTTACAGTTATGTCACAGAGCACATAAATTGTACATCACTTGTTTCCAAATCCCGCAGGTAAGAAATAATTCCTTCTGTAAAAAGGTCCATAGGAAAGGCAACACAGAAGGTACACTACTCTTGGTTAGATATTTTCAAACTCATCATATTCATAATAGAAATACCTTTATGAAAATTAGTACATCAATGCCAAAACAGTCTGGGAAGAAGTCTTAAATTAACAGTATCTGCATGGATTTCTGCCAGTAGGTACAGGCATAATGCTTAGACTGCATTTTTCAATGGAGTACTCTGCAAAAAATGAAGAATATAGCTTTGTACAAGGTGGCTCATTGTTTTCGGAAGTTGGATTGTTTTTACTTATGTTGTTATCGTAATGTATTGATGTTGAAGCACCTAGAAATGCATTTTGGAAGCTGAACACTGACAGATAATATAATCTCTCTAGGTGTTCTAATAGAGAATCCCCTTTTGCGATTATGTCAGAAGAATACAGAAGTAATTTTCTGTATTATAAAGATCCAGCAAACAAGTAAATTTTAGTTATTTTTTTAAAATTTACCTAGTTACTACTACTTCCCATGTCATATGCCAGTTAGAAACAAGACCCAAATTGCTTGGTTTTTCCTTAGCCTTACCTTTTAATTTTGTTACATTTCAGAAACAGAACACTCATGATGTAAAAATTCACTTAACAAAGATTTTTTTTCACCATAAATCCAAGCATTTTTCTTATTACAATTAAAGCATAGATAGCTAGGAATTATTGCTATTTATATACATATTGTTACAATGATAATTTACTTCTGTTCCTGCTGCACTTTTCAGACCTTTCCACCATCCCTCAGTTGCTTATTAGTGGTCCTTAATTAGGTTGGTATTAATACATTAGTCTTGAATTATTCTAAACTCAGCAACATGGTAGCAGCTTTGGGAAGACAAGGAGTTCTTGCTGTTAGGTTTTGGCTACTGCAGAAACTTAAAATTAGTTTGGAGTGTTGGCTAGTGATTTTGAAATTGGTAGGACTCCACATGCACACAAGATTTCTTCATTTGCAAATTCATTTGCAGAGTAAAGCCTTTGTTTGACTAGTGGAATAGTGTGTGTTTGGGTTTTTTTAATATAAAACTTATGTCTCAAGTTTGTGTATGTGTTTGTATATATTTAGGAAATGGGAAAAAAATACAAAGCCATTTCAAAACAGACTTTATAAGTTTTTATCCTATGGAAAAGTTCCCATTAGACAGGGAATTCAGCTGCTTGTTTGTGGTCTGTTATGACTCAGTGAATCTGTCAAGAAATGTATAGATGTATTTTTCTCAAAAATGTTCCCTTAAAAAAAGAAAAACAAGGCCTCTTTCTTAAGTGAGTTTGTCTGAACGTACTGAAATTCCCAGGGTGTTACTTGAAGCACATTTCTAGGACACATTTTTCATGTTAAAAGGTGTTTCCTGTCTTTAGATTGTATAGAGTCCCCTTGATAAGTACAGTAACAAAGGAAAATACTACTAACTAGTAAAGGAATTAATGACAAAATTGTCTTTTTTCTTCCCCCTCCCCCCCCCCCCTTTCCTGCAATGGAACTGTTTCCAAACAAGCAGTTTTCATAGCATGGATACAGTAAGTTTCTGGTGATCAAAAGGAAGTTTTTTTAGTGGCAAATTATTTATTTTGGCTGTTTTAAATAAGCAGTAGGTTGAGGATGTTCTTTTTTAAAATAAATAACAGAATCACAAGCAAAAAGGAATAGTCTTGAGTTTACAGGAAAATGTCTTATTGAAACATTTGTAAACATTCCAAGAAAGCCAAATATGGCTAATTTCAGAATTTGTAAAGCTAGAGTATTTGAAAAAGGTTTGTTAGGAGCTTGAATTGTTTATCCAACAATGAATTATACTATAAAATATTCCTGTGAGGAATTATTTCATGTTTTCATTTCAGACATATATGTGATCATTTCCTTAAAAAATCTTCCCTTTTCCCTCCACACAGTGAGCATGGCCACTAACAGGCTGATAGGTGCAGTGGCAGGGACCATTCTGGCCTTGGGGGTGATTTTTGGAGGCACAGGGTGGGGAATAGAGTAAGCATTTTTCTTAGCTTGAGTTTTATGTTTGGTGCCTAGTGTGTGAGGTAACCGTATGCACCCGAGCCCTCTGTGTATTACCCCGTTAGCTTTGTCATGTGGTGACCGTATTTGTTGTGTGACTTGACTGTGTCTGTGTCATGTGGTTTGCTCATGCAGTGTTGAACCTTCTCCTGTCTGGGATAATGTGGGGCATAAAATAAGAAGTTTGTGAATTTTTACATTGTCATGGTAAAAATAAATGTCTACATGTTTCCATTACACCAAATTATAAAAACAATGGGGGAAAAAATGAAACTCTGATTATTTTGCAAAATAGACTGAGTAATGTATGCTATTTCATAATGCAGAAATTTTTCATTACAATTTAAGGGGCTTTCAGTTTAGCTAGGAAGGTGAAAGCTGGTGATATTAGTACAGACAGCTAGTTTTACAGTAAAGCTGCTGAATGCTCTGATGCTAGAATTCTGTTAAGGCAGTAGAATGCT
This sequence comes from Ceyx melanurus, assembly GCA_024611195.1. NCBI lineage: Eukaryota > Metazoa > Chordata > Aves > Coraciiformes > Alcedinidae > Ceyx > Ceyx melanurus. The sequence continues at coordinate 12,666 of JANHGL010025101.1, read as the reverse complement.
GAAGTATAGAATTCATGTGTAAAGAATATGGGCAATTTTTATTGTCTCTTCATAGTTTTAGGAAACTGTAATCTTAAGTCTTAGCCCACTACTTCAGTTTTAACAGAGGCTATGATACACACATGTGATGTGTGTATTTATACATATACATGTAAACATGCCTGTGCAAGAACACTCTCTTCATTCGGCATCCACTGTGTGAACCACAGAATAAATTGCTGTTATTCTGCTCTTCTGAGCTCAGATTTCCAACTAGACTGTTTCTGATACTATTACCTCTGTCATGTGACAGTGCCATTTCTCTGAACATGGTACGATAACCAGACTCTTTGTGGTTTCTGATCAGCTGTGTGAGAAAGCATTCATGCACAGTTCTAATTCAGGCTGCACAGGCAGACTTCTGGTAGGCAGTGTGTCTGAATTTGCAGCCTAGGATACAACCTTTTAGCTTTTGCTGAACTGGACTGTTAACGTGAAACTCAGTAGAGACCTTTGGACTCTAGAGGACAACTAATAGAAAAACAAATAGAAGGAAGAAGGTAATAGGTGATCTGCTTGAGAAGGATCAGGTCAGTGTTCTATTGGTGGCTTTTACAGCTGTTTGCTAAAAACTGAAGACTGTGAAGATTGTAGAGGTTTGGGACCCAGATTGTGGAGCCATGAATTTACCTACAGGTTGAGAACCATTTGCCTTTTGCTTACATTCTTTCCTTGTACCCTTACGGTTTTACCTTCCTTTGCCTGCTGTCTGAATGCTCTCAGCTCTGTCCCTGACCATCTGTTCTGGCTCTTGTATCCTTCTGCGCTAACTCCAGCTTTTCTTCATCTTCCCTCTCCTCTTACTGTACACTAGCTCACTCACTTTTCTTTTTGTTTTTATCCATTCTTCTTTCCTGGGCCCCATCAGTCTTTCTTTGTCCTCTGGTTCCTTCAGATACATAGCTGAAGGCAAGCCACAGCTACTTTTTGTTGTTTGGTTTAAAGAAAGCACATGGGGAACACACAGACCCTCTCTGTTTCTAATGCCTTTCAGGCCCTTGTGTCTGTTTTGGTACAGGACTGTTCATCACAACCTGATGCCAGGTCCCTTCGTCCTCCTCCCTTGCCACTTCACTTGCAAATGGCAAGCTTTTCTTCAAAGTGCTGAAATAACTTTAGTTACTTAATGCTTTATGAATTTTAGAAATTACAGGGGACAAACTCCAGATTTTATCCTAAAGTAGATACTTAGCATCAATAACTTAAACCAGAGGATTTGGCCAGGAAGAGAACATCAACCCCCACAGTGTGTTACTACCTGCAGGACAGTCTGCAGTAAACTAGCCTTTTCTACAACTACCAGAGTTTCAAAGCAATGTATATTAGTTGTAGAATCTATCTGATGATGATAGTTAGGGAATATTCCGAAGTCCACCAAAATTACACGTGTTCTGTTGTAACACCCTCAGTATTATTTGTATCAGAGTTCTAAGCTGACGAGATGATCAGTTAATTTTTGTACCTCTTTCATGTGAAGATAACATTATATGATTAGAAAGAAATCAGCTTTAGAATTTTTCAAGGCTTCTAAAATCTAATACAGATAAATTACTTGCTGTATTTTGCTGTGTGCAGTCATTTAATAAAACTATAAAATACAGAGTAAGCCATAGATCTGAATCAGATGCCATAGCTCATTAGGCTGCTCTTGAAAGCAAGCCTTAATTGGGAATATAATGTCTGTTGAATGGCATTTGTTTACACTCCACTGCTCACTTCTGTTGATTTGAGCCAGATGTGACTTTAAAGGTAAGTCCAAATAAGATCTATTCTTCCAAATTGTGAAAAAGAAATATTGTTTAATTGTAAAATTTGTGTACTGCTCATATCTGTAACACTCACTATACTTCTTTACAGTCTAAGTCTTTGATTCATATTCCTGAAATACAGGAAGCAATTTTTAAAACTTTTGTTTTCTTTTACCTAATCTGATCTCCAGAAGCAATGACTTGGGAAATAAGTAATGGATGCTATAACGTTAGGTGACTGCAGTGAATTTTTAAAAGTTAGGTCAAATAGTTCTTTTAGTGTCTGGGACTGGGAAGAAGGTTTGTGATACTAACCTAACAGCTTTAAACTTTCAGTTGTTTCAGCTGTCCTTGCTCTTTCTTTTGCTGATCTCTGGCTGCTCCTTCTCTTCCTTACGTTAGCTGTCTGACAGTTTTCAAAACTCATTTTCAGAACATTTAAACCAGGAAAATTTCAATTGTTGTGTAGAAGTGTTGGTTTGGGGAAACTGGGACAGGAGGTAAGAACTGTTTTTGAAGGCCATTCCTGAATATGTGTTTAAACAAAAAGTGTGCAATATGTTGCAGAAGAACTGTTGGGTTGGTTTCATTTCTCCTTGAGCTCAGATGCAATTAGGTTTACATCAAAGACTGCTCAATATGAAGTTTTTATACAGCGCAATTAAAATGTTACTCAAGCCTATTGTCAATTTTCCTTCACCCTTTGTAAATAGAGCACTTAAGGGTAAATGATGAATATCTTATTTACGTGTTCTCCTGCCTTCTTCAGAAAGAAGTGCTGCTGCTTTTTGTTGCTCTTTTTTTCCTGCTCCACCCTTACCACTTTGTTGTTAAGTAGCTTCTTGAGAATGAAGAAGAGATGCTTTGATGTTTGGAAAGCTTAATGGGAATACAGCTTTTATTTCAACTTTTGTTCCTTATATAATCCTTTGCTTTTGTCAAATGGTTGTTTGTAAATTTAGCATTGACGTAACTGTAGAGAGTCAGGACTCTGATTAGCAAGTGGTGCTAGATGCTCTCAGCTCAAATTAAATTATCTACCACCTTCCAAAATCTCCATGAAAAAAAAAATTGTTTTTTAAAATTTTTTCCCCCTCTTTCTCAGTTGCTATAGTCATAAAACATACAGCATTCATACTTTTGCCTCTAAGTTAAGAAGTTACAAATATCTTAGTGTCCTCAGCTGACAGTTCATTCACTAGATAATGCAGTAAGTCACAATGGAATTTACTGCATAATACTAGATTTTTATCTGTGAGAGAAGCCAGCATAAGGACAATACAGAGACCAGCAGCTTTGTTCATTCTTACTCTTAATGAAAAGTAAGTTGGGCTTGCTGAAATTGTCTGGAGACGTCACCTTGTGTGCTGTCTATACTCCTTGAATTGTTTGACTACCCTTCAGTTACTTCACTTAATGTGAATAAAGTGGTTGGTTCTTATGTCTGTCTTAACATAATCCTTTATCACAGGTCCTAGTGCCACCAATCTTATAATAGGCTCCATCGCTGGTGCCATCCTGGTAGCAGCTATTGTCCTTGGGGGGACAGGATGGGGCTTTAAGTAAGCAACGCCGCATGTCTTCTCTTCAGTGGCTATGGCATTTCTATTTCTTGCTTACATCACTAAATTTTGAGTTCCTGCTACAAGATGTCTTAACTCCCCACCCTCGCCCTGAACGTTCATAAAGTGCTTTAAAGAGAAAGAATGCATGCACTGAACAAGAGGAGGAAATGGATTTGAAACTAGATGATGTCATCAGGGTGCAAAGTTGAAGAACAATAAAAGAATGAATTTAACTTTCATGAGTTGACCCTTATCACGTAGGGAGAAAGGTCTTTTTCTCACCTCCAACTAGAAGCATTGTTCTCAGATATATGTCTTTGAGGAGTGTTTGAGTGCTGTAGTACTTTTAAACTTAGCTTTTTTTATAATTAAAGACTTCACGTGTGAATATAAGTGGTGGCAGTAGCAGAGCAGTTTTCAGTAACAAACCTGTTGATACAGTTGACTCAGAAGTACCAGAGCTAACACAGATATTTAATTATTTCCCTTTTTTTTAATGTATGGTCCATATTTGGTAAAAGAGATCTAATTTTAGAATCAGTTTTTATAACCTTAAAAATCACGGAAGCACAAAAACAAGTAATTTGTTATAGTATTCAAGTTTCTTTCCAATAACATGAATCACAATTAAGGCCATGATGCAACAAACCATAATTAATCAGGTATTTGTAATAATTCAAAGAATATTTTATATGGCCTATGTTTGTATTCTGAGTCTGAGTTGAGAAAAAAAAATATTCCCTAATTGATTAATGTGGCTATCAAAATAGAAGTTAGTGATCAGGTGATTTTTATGTGTTAATTCACTTTCAAAGGTCTTCTGAAAAATTTTTACTTCTGATTTATACTGATATTTTCATAGTGCCTGGTGGCCTTGCTTACACATGCATATAGAAGCAAAATACTTATATATCCCTTTCAGCCTTGCTGAAAACAGAAAGCAGGCTTTTCCTTTTCTCCTGGACAAGGCAGGTACTAGTTGTGTTGTGCTGCCTGACACTACCAATGTTTCAGAAAGACCTGGCACCTGCCACGTTCATCTCACAATACTTGTTCTGGGGGAGTTCATTCCCTGCACTTCCCCTTGCCACCGGCAAGAGCTGCAGAGCTGCATGTATCTGCTGTGGCAGTAAGAAAAGATTAAATACAGCATGTATCAAAACATCCATCTTTAAGCACAGGGGTATGATCTTCATGAGCCTTTTTAACTCCTGCTCATAGACTTTGAGTTGCTGCTTTTTTTTCTTTTTTCTTGCAGCTGCTTCTTAGTTAAATAAGTTAAATCCAGTTATTTGAACAATAAATACCCCAGGGTGAGCCTTCAGTATTCAGAAGTTACTATGGGGCAGCTCTAAACAATGAAGTTTTAATATAGTCCTGTATCTTTTGCTTTGTGTCTTATATGGCTGACATTTGTATTTGACATATTTATAAACAGTAAAATTATTTAGTATTTATGCAGTTTTGTTTTGTTATGTTGTTTCATCAAATCTGCATTCAAAGGCAGAAATTCGAATGAGGTATTTTCAACTATACAATGACAAATGGATTCACAGGTAGTTGTAACAGAGGAAGAAACTGGGATTCTTTTAATTTGATGGACTGGAAGATTTTATTCTGTGTAAAGGCCTAGTCTGGGAAAAATGCTATTTATTTTTTTTTTTTAGAGACACTCTGTAATACTTGGACATATTCTGTAGCATTAACTAATACAGGTACATTTATGGGGTTTTTTTCTGCAGTATCCTTCTGAATACAGAATTAGAAGAGGGAGTATTATTTTAACCTAAAAAAGCATATAAAGAAACATTTCTGTTAGTTGCAGAACTGAGGGGATGTTTTCCCTTGCCCTTGACTGCCAAATATTTTGCAAGGTTTGCAGTAACATTTTTTGATTTAAAGAAAACAACAATGCATATACATTTAAAAGGGATAATATTAGAAACACTGATATTGCAAGTTCCCATGGGAATTAACCAAACTAAATTTTGTTGGTAAAAAATAAATAAATAAATCAGATTATGCTCTTGGACAAGTTCTCTGCTGTCCAGAGATGTATGTCTATTGCTTAGCAATTCCTGTATTTTCCAGACATACTCATCCTTAAATAATATTTGTATTTCAGAACATAATTTATTGAAAGCACAATGTAAGTCATGATAATATAAGAACTTTAGGCAGTTTATTCCTCTGAATCTTTTTAATCTGTTTTGTGCTGTAACAAGCTTTGCTTTTTTGTATCAGTGCTGTAGCAGCTGTACGAGCAGCCTGGCTGCTGCCACCTGCACTTGAGAATTTGCACAAACATATCTTAAGAATAACCCACCCCTGCCTGAAACAATATTTAATTGATCATTTATTTATTTGTGCACCACAGTTGTCAGGCTACCCTCACGTGTTCTCAGCTTTGCATCCTGGTGTCATTTGTAGAAGCTTGTTATCCCTATAGAGGACCTGTATTGAAAACATCTCTTGAAGCTCTTCTCATAAGAGCATGATACAAATGTTTATTCTGTAGCAGAACCTCAAATACACTGGCCTGGCCTAGCTCACAGCTTGAAGTGCATGTTTATTGGGGTGAGAGGGGAACTGAAAAGACTTTTCATCTTGTATATGAAAGAGGGTACAACATGTAGACCCTCTGATACTTTGCTTCGGATCTATCTAGAGGGACAGATGAGGATAATAAAGCAGATTTAAACTTTTTATTTTTAAGCAAGTGATATGTTTAGTTTTTGAAAATATGGGAGAAGGTAGCTAATGTTTTACAAACTGGGAGATGTGATTTTTGTTTCACAGGTTATCAGATGTTCATATGAACATACGGTACTGTGGTGTCAAGTCCATATCAAACGTAAGCTGCAACTAAGCAAACTTTGTTCATGAACTGAGGTGGTGGGGGGTGGGGGTTGGAGGGGAAGTGTAAAAGAAGGCTTGATGCAAGTTTGGAGAAACAAAGTAAAAAAAACCAACAACTTCCCGTTTCACAAGTGAATCCTAGGTTTTGTGTTCTCATCAAGTTAATGTGTGAATCAAATATATAAGAAAAAGTTCACATACCATTTTAATGGCCATAGAATCTCATTACATTTCAGGCGGGTTAGAGTTAAAGGCTGTGGGTGGAAGCCTTGTTAAGAAGTAGACTTTTGCTTCATTACTTCTAAAGGTGTTGGTGTTTAGACTGTAGTAAGGGAGTCCTGCGTATTTCTATCTGAACTCCCCTGGGTAATGTACAGAGAAGTATATCATTCCTAAAATGTGAAGTTCATGTTGATGTAGCAAATCTGTGTAAGATTTCCATATACAGTGTTTATTATGAGACTGATGCAAGAAGGATATTTATACTATTAGAGTAGTTCTGCTGTGCACTGACTGCAGTCACAGTCTTAAGGGCCTGTGCTCACTTGTTTTTGCTGGCATATATTCCCTTACTTTTGCAAAGCTACTGCAGTAACATAATCCAATTAAATAATTTTGTTGCTGACTTTAACAGTATTGAAGCAATTTTTGTCAAGAAAACAATACTGCTAAGAGGCAATGCTAATAAAAGTGATGTGGAAATTCATGTGAAAAGCTGCTTCTTGTTACATCAGAATGCAAAAGTGGCTAACAGAGTTCACTGTAGGCACAATTATATTTCCAGCAATTGTTTCTTGGCTGATGAACTGCAGGGTTTATTGTCCCTTTAATGTAAGATTAATGGATGGACCAAAGATTTAACCAGATAGAAAAGATGCTGTTTTTAACTGGTCTGTGCAGATGCATTTAGACCCAAAGGCTTCTGCAGGATTAGAATCATAGAATGTTAGGTGTTGGAAGGGACCTAGAAGCTCATTGAGTCCAACCCCCTGCCAGAGCAGGATCACCTAGACAAATCAGTAGAGAGTATTCTACTACCTTACAGTGACTTTGTGAAGAAGATTTTGATCCTCTACCAGCATGTCCTTAAAACACATAAACCCAAATAGAATCATTGCAACACAAACATCAACATTAGAATCAAATGTGAAGTATTTTCTCACTTTCTTCCAAATTACTAGAATATGTTTGTCTTATTTTAAGCTATTAATTTCAGTACATCATTTTATTAATTTTAATTAGTTTTGTATCAGAAGGTCATTTATTTAAGTTTATTTAAAGAATTTAAATCATGCTTTAGGACTGCCTACGAAAACATTAGCCATTTGAAGTGGTTAAAATAGTTGTTTTGGATAAGTCTTTAAGTACTTCAGTAAAGCTTTGTATTTATGCAATCATAGACAAAGGCACGGATTTGCAAGTAACATACTGTGTATAATACTACTTAGTTGCAAAAAAATCCACAGAGGATTGCAATATGGTATTTCTTATATACATCCAGCCTTTTCTGAAAGCATTTTTTATTTCCTGAAATATTTTTTTGTTTTTAAAAATGACTGTTAAAGAGGCAGTGATGTGCTGTAGCATGGTGTGCTTTTTTTTGATTCAAAATCACCGATAATTTTGGCTTTGTTGGAGAAGCTTTTTCAGGTTGGATTACAGACTGAAAGGCTGACCCTCATTAATCTTTTCATGCCTTTTTAAAAATAAGTTGATGCTCTAAGATCTTCCACATAAAATAACAAAGAACTATAGCATGGCATCATTCTCCCTTGTATCCTTCTATGGAGAACTCTTCTGCCTCCTCCATTATCATTTTACTGGTGTACTGAAAGGAACTGGGTACTACTTTGTACACATAACTATAAATAGGTGCAGATATCCAGGACACGATACCTTGTTTCCTTTCTTTTTATTGTAATTTTCTTGGAGAAGATAGAAATTTGTTCTGTTCGACAATTTAATTAAGACTAGAGTCTCCATTTTAGTATTAAAATGGTTGGTAATTTTAAACACCTGGCTGCCTACTTCTGTGAAGCACTACTGTTGCAGCAGAGAGATGCAGCAGGCTCTTGTTAATGCTTTGCATGTGTGTACTGTGTCCCCTTACTGAGTATCTGGTGTTCCGTATGTCAGATTATTTGAGGCTCTTAAAGTAAATGTTCTTTCAGTTCTTCACATTTCATATACAAGATTGTTAGCAGAGTATCATAAGTAATGAAAGGCAGCTGTTTGATTAGTATCTTATTCCTTGTAGTTTGTATTTCTTCTTGAAAAAGCTAGGAACTGAGTAGATATATGGTTTGGACAGATGACAGAATGCATGATGATATCAGAGCTGGCTGGGTTGGTTGCTCCATGGAAGGGGTGCTGGCTGAGCTGTTGTACAACTGAATGGTCCTTACCCGAATACTACACTGGTGGAGATCAGGTTAGGAAAGATTTCCTAGGATAAGGTCAAAAGAGTTTTGTTACAAGAGTTGTACTGGGAAGCTGGCATAGCATCTGTCCTTTGTACCTTGTTCTAAGACTTATAATGTCCATGTCTTTATTAAAATAAGCTCAAGTAACAGAACATAATTCAGTGTATGTTTTAATTACTTGTTCTCTTCAAATGAGCTGGAATATAGATGGTACTTTCCCTAGAGTAAAATGACAAGTTAAATCACCTGGATTTTTTTTACATTAATTGATGATTTAAGATGACAGATTTATTAGTTGCCTATTGGTGGTGTTTGAATTCAAGTATTCTAGACAGTATTTAAAGGAGGGCAGAAGGGCAGAGAAGCAGACATGTCCATGCCCCACTGAAGCTAGCAAGACAAGAAATGCAATGCAGGTTTTAACTCACATTTAACCAACTTACATTTTCATGCTGCCTATCACGCAGTTCTGCAAGCTGGCCTGAGAAAAAAAGTTTGCCCATCTAAAATTTACCCATAGTACATAGGAGGATGGATTGAGATACTGAAGTAATTTCAGCCCAATTCAAAAGAAGCATTAATGCAGTACTCCTAGAGTGGAAACAATGGAAGTATGAATATAGTGATCTTTCAGAAAGCAGCAGTTCTTAAGCGTTCATCTTGCAAAAATATAGGCAGTGCTAAACCAAGAAAAAATATAAAAAACAAAACAACAAAATAAAGTATCTCAAAAAAAAGTTGCCTTTGAATACATACACCCTTTAGTCTGTTAAATCACCAGGCCAAGATTGTGTATAGTATATTTATAAATGCTATAGCAGTGGTAGCAGTTGACAGGGCTGCAGAAAACAGAAGATGCTAGGGTTGGTGTGTAGCTTTAGGGAATTTATGAATTCCTGTTCTGTATTTTTTTTGCATGTTGGTTTGGTGGCGGTACTCGTGCATATGCCCAACGTTAAAACTAAATGCATGAGCCCCTTGCTTGATGCCCCACATAAAGCCAGATACTGGGGAGGTTGCACCTAACTTCTGTTGTCGCTTCCTAATGTCTTGCTGTTTGACATAGGATATCGGTATCGCAGGAGACTGGATATCACTTACCAGCTTGCTAACCACCATTAACCTGAAATTACAATCACTGTTTATAAAATTGTCCAGTCTCCTTCGAATGCAATGTCTTTGCTATATTTTGCACCTTACTGAGATTCACAGGGGTTATGGTCAGCAGTGTGGTAAGAGCTCACAGAGGCACTCACTCCTTCGTCATGCTGGAATACGTAAACTGAATTGCAGCGTAGCCAGAGATGGGCACTTGCTCCGAGAACTTGAGTTTCTGGGTGCTTATGTATTTCCACTACTGGCACTTCTGACTCATTCTCTTAAGGTCTGTGCATGCTTTCTGGGCCTAGTGGACACACACGTTACTGTGGACAGAAGGTTTCTACAGATGTAGAGCACCACTTAAAACACTACAGAAATAATTGATTCTGTATGCCAGCATGATCTTTAAACTGCATAAGGAAGCAATACTTGATACTATGCTATGGAAAGCATGCAACCAAATTCCTGAAATTGTTATCCCTTGGAAAAATTACATGTTAAAATGTGCCAGTGTGAGCTTTTTACATTGCTATGACCTATGACCTTGTCAATGGCTTTGTTTCTGTTCTATCTAACTAATGTTCTGCATTTTTCTCTTTACATCTCCTTTTGATGCAACCTGGAAGAAATGTCAAAAAACGAAGGTTCGATCCAAGTCAACAAGGCCCTATCTGAAGACATACAATTCAAAAAGCTGTTTCTTGCACTACAGGATTTTGAGTATGATGATACTCTTTGCTCTAGCTGCACAGGAACTGCATCAGTAAGGAAGAACATGAGAAACATTAATTATAAACACAGCGATGGGATGTTAGGATTTGAGGCGGTAGAATACTGTCCTTTTTGGAGATAAGTTCAAAATACTTCCTCTATTCACCTTTCTCATGTTAACATTAACTGATAAATATTACAAACAAACTGTTTCAAAATCAGGTGGGTTTTTTTTTCTTCTCTCCAAGGAGGAGACACACAGACCAAGTGCAATAAGAGAACTGTTCCAAAATAATGAAATAGCAGAAGACTTTTTTTTTTTTTTCCCCAGCCTTCTGGCTTTCTAACTTCACCTGAGTTCGCATGACTTCCTTTTTCTTATCAAACTCCAGTGGCATGAAGAGCAAAATTTGAAAGGGTAACCTGCATGGCTCACATACAAACAACCACACTAGCAAGCTAACCCCAAGCAGAATCTGCAGCCCAATAACTGCAAAACGCTGGGAAGCCCATCTCAGGCTCTGATAGCTTTTCCAGCCACGCAGTGTATTCTGCTGCTGGACTTCAGAGTTCCCTGTTCTATGAGCTCGCTGTCCACCTTATTTTGGTCTCCTGGGCCAGGAGTCTGTTGGGTATGGAAGTATTGAGTGATGGATGGAATTCTTCCAAGAAGGAAAAAGTGTAAATATGGAAATAAGATTTTGCTGTATCATTTTCACAGATTATATATAAATATATATATATGTATATGAGAGAAAAGGATTTCCATATAAAAAGGTTCTATTATTTATGTAAATCTATTTTTGATGTTGGGTTTTATTTTGTTTTGGATTTTTTTTTGTTTGGTTGGGTTTTTTTCTCTCTTTTTTTTCTTTAGCATGTTGTACAGCAGATGTTCTGGGCTTGCTCAAAAAAGGCAGATAATAGCATGCAGATGTAGGGAGTTCTGACACCAAACAGATGTGATCTAAAGTTTGTATGCTTGAAACCAAAACAATTAAAATGTATAAATGCGTATCTATGTATTGACTATAAGTCCGGGTTACTTTTTTATTTTTTGGCTCTTATACATATTTTCCATAATATAAATGTAAGATAAGTAACACACTCTCAAACTAATCACAGAAGTGCCAAGCTTTTGGGTGTATTTTGTTGGTTTGGGGTTTTTTGTGTGTTTTTTTATTTGGTTTGTTGTGGGCTTTTTGGTTTATTTTGTTTTGGTTTTGCGTGTGTTTTTTGTTTCGTTGCTGTCTTGTTTTTTTTTGTTTTTAAACTATAGCCATTAAAAAAAAAGTGCAACTTTTTTTTTTTAACCATAGCTACATTTTTTCCAGTCTAGGTCCTGTGAAATAAAAACTTAATTAAGCCTTAAAACACTTGCAAAATGTTAAAAGCTTGGAAGGAGTTGTTACTCTTGTTTTGCCATCTGCCCGCCCATCTACCCAAACAGGCGTGCAAAGGTGACCAACCTTTCTAACTTGCATCCCTGTATCTCTCTGATGCATCTCACTTTCCAAACTATAATGCAAATTAATACTTTGAGCCTTGGCTCCCGACAGCTTGTCCCAACGTGTGCAAAATTCCAAGTAACTTTAGAGGGTTGGGTGTTGTGATTACTTTTAGATACACCTTGTGTGCATGCAGAGGTCTTTGCAGAGAAGTTTCGGGCAGCAGTGCTGTTCTTCTTGGAACCAGGCTTGCCTGAGCATATTGGACTTGAGAAAGGTATGAAAATGTCTAATTATGCCTCCCTTAAACTATAAAGCTGTACAGCTGTCCCTTCCTTTTCCTCTTGATTTAAAACCTGGGTAGTTCCATTTAAGTGAAGTGATATGAAAATTTCATTGCTGCATCTGATAATCAGAATCAAAGACTTCTGTGATTTTGAATTTAAAAGTTGGATACTACTAACAATGGACATCCAGTAACTATTCCATCTTTGTTCAGTGATAATCCATTTCCTGAGTTAGCTTTAAGAGCCACAATAAGAAAATGCTGCAGATTTCCTGTGACTTACAAATTCCCATTTCAATTACATTTCTTCTTATGATGTTCAACCCAGCAGTCTCACAAGAGGATTACAATATATTGTTTTCATTGACAGTATTAAATGTTTTTAAACAGCTTTAACAATCACGTTAACACTTACCTACATTATGAGTTAAAGGTGCTGCACACAGGTAGTCAACAATTACATATATATATATATATATATATATA
>JANHGL010025099.1:0-19200 GCA_024611195.1 Ceyx melanurus | reverse complement strand
CTAAATTACAGAGATTTATCTATTGAACTCAAGGCATATGCTTGCAGTTTTTAAGGCATGCTTCTTTTGGGCATGTGTTTTTTTACTGACAAATACATAACATAAATTACTGTGATTGAATAGGAGCCTCGTGATTGATGACCTATGAAAAATGTAATCTTTGTATGTAACCTTTGAAGTAGAACGGGTAATCTTTGTTTAAAGCATTCCACTCAGTTTTTGCTGACAGTTTGTACTCGCTGATAAGGAAGGGTCCTTGGACAAGAAGGGAGGAGGACAGACAAAACTGGTTAAAGCTGGTCGTGCGGTCTGGAGATGCCTATTGAGACTGCACCAACTGTGGGGTGAAACAGCGGACAAATGAGGAAGACTTCTTACTTCCTCCAGAAGACCCCTGCCCACGACCACCGAACTGTAAGAGAATTTCTGCAGGGCGGTGTATATTTCAGCAGCTAGCCCTTGGAATATGCGCTGGGTTTGGTTGGCATTTACTTGCTGTTTGTTGGCATTCACTTGCCGTTTGTTTCTGGACACTTTGGTTTTTGTGACCTGTCGGACTGTTATCTGGTTGCGATTGTATTACCCGGTTGTATAGACGTCTGAAATGGGAGGGAGTCAGAGTGGGGGAATTGTAAAGAAAAGTCCCTTAGGATGTGTACTGAGCCATTGGAAAGAATTCGGAGGAGGACCTGGCGGAAGTGTGAATAAGGCAACTTTAATTAAATATTGTAATCAGTGGTGGCCCCTGTATAAACTGAGTGACAGTGAAAAGTCGCCTTTTAATGGAACTTTGAATTATAACACTTTACTGCAACTGATGATGTTTTTAAGGAGAGAAGGAAAATGGGACGAAGTCATATATGCTGATAAGTTTTTTTTCACTGAGAAATTATCCAGAGTGGCAAAGAGTGCGGTATAAATCTGACTCCCCAGGATCCTTTGGTACTTGATAGAGAAAAAGAACAAAAGGGGGCCAAACTAGAACGATGCTGCTCATCCTGCAGCATAGGACAGCGATGCGAGAAACTGAAAGAGGTGGAGGAGAGGATGGAAGATTTCTTATCCCTGCACACTCAACCACTAGTAAAACATGATACTGAAAAAGGGGAGGAAGGGTTGGTAATGGAGAAGGGGGGAGGCGTCACCCCTATTACTGCCCGTGCTGGCATCTAAAGGATGCTTTCTTTTGTTTAACTTTGGCTGAAGAGAGTTGGAATATATTTGCTTTTGAATGGGAGAATCCCGATAGTGGAAGAAGAACTCGGTTGACGTGGACAGTACTACCCCAGGGCTTTAAGAATAGCCCCACTATTTTTGGAAACCAATTGGCAAAAGAACTCAATAATTGGACCTTTCCTGCGGACCTTTCTAGGAATGACAGGTTGGTGTTGCCTTTGGATTTATAATATGGCATTGTTTCTGCCTAGAAACAATGGAAGCTGTGTATTCTAGTCGGCCGGACCTCAAGGAAGAACCTTTAGAAGATGCCAGTTCTTGGTATACGGATGGGAGCAGTTTTGTAAGGCATGGACAACGTAAGGCGGGATATGCCATCATAACCACCCAAGAGGTAATTGAACCTAACCATTGCCCCCTGGGACATCTGCCCAGAAAGCAGAAATAATTGCTCTTACACGTGCACTGGAATTGCCAAAAGGAAAAAGAATAAATATTTGGACAGACTCAAAATATGCATTTGGTGTGGTGCACGCTCGTGGAGCCATTTGGAAAGAGCGAGGACTGTTGACCGCCCAGGGGAAGCAAGTAAAACACGCAGAGGAGATTTTGAAACTACTAGAGGCCGTAAAGCAACCAGAAAAAATGAGTAGTGGAGGAAACTTCAGTGGAAGCATTGCCTTTGATACCGGATGGTAAAGTCCAAACTATTAATACAGATCAGAAACCAAATTATACAAAAGAGGATTTGAAATTAATTGAAGACTTAGGAGGTAAGACAAAGCTGAACGGAAGTGGTTAAAATATTATTAAATGAGATCATAGCGCGTTTTGGAATCCCTGCAGCTATGTCCTCCGATAGAGGTTCACATTTTTGTGCTCAGTACAACAGATAAGTAAGGTTCTGGGAATTGATTGGCAATTACATATTCTGCACTGACCACAAGCAAGCGGACAAGTGGAGAAAATGAATCATTTGCTTAAACAACAAAGAGCAAAGATTGGTCAGGAAACCAGTTTAACTTGATATCAGTCGCTCCCTCTCGCGTTACTTAGGATCAGGGCTAAGCCCAGGGTAAAGGAGAATTTAAGTCCCTTTGAAATCTTGTACGACAGGCCATAGCAATTTCAGTTTGGTGGGGAAGATGTGGCGCAACTGGGGTCAAGACTATTTATGTACCTATATGATTGAATTACAGAAGCAATTGGAGAGGATACACAAGGTGGTCCTGGGAACAAGGGCAAGAGGACTGGATCAACCAATCCACCCATTTAGGCCGGGAGACTACGTGTACGTAAGATCTTTTTCAGGGGGACCATTAGCGGAAAAGTGGAAAGGACCCTATTGAGTATTGCTGATCACCCATACTGCAATCAAGATCAAGAAGCAGGCTGCTTGGATTCACTACTCGAGGGTTAAAAGGGCTCCAGAAAAATTGTGGACAGTGTCTTCGGCAGGGTCTACAGGTTTGCAGTTTTCTAGGGCATAGCCCTTGACATACCAAACACTATGATTGTGTGGGTGATGGCTTGTTTTACTGTAATCAAGATTATAGGACAAGTGAATGGTTGGGAAGGGAATATACACTTTGACACTATTCAAGCAATAATTAATGTCACCAGAGCCAGTGATTGTTGGATCTGTACTGCTTTGCCTAAGGGAAACATGAGACTGCCCCTCCATGGCGTAGCCTCTACTAAATGGAACTCTGATAATAATACCTGGCCCGAATTTTGGAAAAGGCCCGATGGGGGCTATTGTTCTTCCGATAGCCTAAGATATGGACTAGGCCCAAAATTTGATTTACAAATACTGGAAGATACTGAGACACAATTTTTGGTCAGCGATAATAACTGTAGTTGGAGAAAGAGATCAAAAAATTGCCTTTGCTCCCCATCTATCTGTTTCAATTGTAATAACTGTACTTGCAATGATGGGTGGAATGATTATTGGATAAATCGGACTACAGTGGAAGTAGGCACATGGAATCTGAGAGGATTGAATGTTACGTACGTAGATTTTTGTAATCACACACAATTGCAAACTTATGTAAGCCGAGGTTGGGACATAATGGGAAGTCGACCTTACCAGTATGGATGGCACAGTGTGGGAACTTCCTATGGAGCCAACCTTACGGCCACCAGTGGGCCTTGTAAGTTGCCTGATGGGTACTGGTGGTTATGTGGGGATGGTTTTAGCAGGAAGCAACTCCCTGCGGGGTGGAAAGGGATGTGTACTATTGGACACTTAGTCCCTCAAGATAAGATTTATAATCATACACAACCTCCCCTCGGGATTTTGCGGACACCTTGGGTGAGGCCCAAACGCAGCCTAAATCCTCTTGTAGAAAGAGGAACCAAGTTCCATAGTTTTGCAAGGTGGTTCATTCCGTGGCTAGGAGTGAGAGAGCTTGAGAAGGTGATAGTGAATATTTCAGCCACTTTGGAGAACATGTTTAATACCACGGCAGACGCCATCCAGGGTTTACAGACCGAGAGAAGTTCACTCTCGAAGATAGTTTTACAGAATAGGATGGCATTGGATTTACTCGCCCTAAAAGAAAGGGGAGTTTGTACAATCATCAGTCAAAGTTGTTGTGTATATGTGAATCAGGAGAGTAGGATTGAAAATGATCTTGAAGCAATTTGGAAACAATCTAAAACATTACATTAGGTAGCTCAGGATGATACCTCATGGGCATTTCAGGAATTGTGGAAGCAATTGACATCCTGGCTACCCAATTTTGGGTGGTTAAAACATCTCTTCATACTGGAAATAACTTCAGTACTCTTACGGATTAATTGTATGTGTCTTGCTTAGGTGTTTTATGTATTGCTGTCAACACTCTGGTGGAGAATATGCCGCATGGAAACGGAACAGAATAAGGCATTAAATCGAGACAGGAAAATATTTCGCTATATTCTTTAGATCGAGATGGGGTCTTGTAATTTGCAAAGGAATTTGCAAGGAGGATAGAAAAGGGGGGATTGAATAGGAGCCTCATGATTGATGACCTATGAAAAATGTAATCTTTGTATGTAACCTTTGAAGTAGAACGGGTAATCTTTGTTTAAAGCATTCCACTCAGTTTTTGCTGACAGTTTGTACTCGCTGATAAGGAAAAGAGGAGAGATATTATAATGATTTCTCGGAAACAATTATAATAACCACACCTTTTCCTGGAACTAATTGTGCTAGTCCCTCCTTTGTTAAATGAATATGTATGTTTTCCCTTATAAATAGCTGTTAACTTTGCGATAGGGTGTGCGTGCTGGGAGGAGCGATCCCCCATGCACCCAGCGCTGCGAATAAAGAATACTTGCTACTAATAATAGAACTGTGAAAGTTCCTTTTGAGAATCAATCGGCTTCCCCTCCACAGGCGCGGTTCCACCCGGACGGAGCCGTCGCAGCAGAGGAGCGGGGAGAGCAGCAGGTTGGGCCCCGTGATGGAGGTGGGAGGCGGGTGGGAGCCGCCAGGCCACAGAATGAGGGAGGGAAGATGGCGGGCGCCACGTGGTGTGATGAGGGAGGGGAGGGGAGTTGATCCATGACTCCATGGGGGCTGCCGCCTGTGGCTGTCTCCCTTCCTAGGCATGGAAGAGCAGGACCTTGCTGTTTGGCACAACTTTTACCCTTACCCTCTCGTGGGTATTAGTCGTTGACTAGAGTAAGTGACAGGCCGAGTCGGCCGGGTTGGGGCGACGCCGTGGGGTTGGTGATCTCTGGGTTTTTTGTGGGGAAGGTTTGTGTGTGTGTTTTTGGTTTTTTTGGTTGGTTTGCCGTTTTCTTCCCTTTTTTTCCCCAGAAGCTGTTAGCGCCACTTTTTAAATATTTTTTTTCCCCCCTTTCATTTTTCCCCCGTAGGAGGCCAGAAGCAAAAGGGCGGAGACGCTGTTGAAGATGTTCCCGCCAAAAACGTATGTGCCCGTGTGTGTGTTCTGTACTAAACTCTCAGAAGGGGGTTTTGGGTGGAAATTAAACCAATTTGATAATTTATGCTTAGATGCTAAATTACAGAGATTTATCTATTGAACTCAAGGCATATGCTTGCAGTTTTTAAGGCATGCTTCTTTTGGGCATGTGGATTTTACTGACAAATACATAACATCAATTACTGTGACTAGGAAGAGTTGGTCTTGGATATGCTAGAAATAGTGAATTATTAAAATGCACATCACCAGTACTTTTGCATGCTGAACTAGAAGCACTCGTATCTACAGTTTCCTCATGAATGTCTGTGGAAGGGGAATGTCTTTTTCAATAAGGATGTTTCTGATTTAATGGAGTAGTCAGAGTAATCTGAGACTGCAGCAGCAGAGGAAAACCTCAAGTTGGTGCTAATGTGTTTGTTTCAGAGCAGTTTATGACACCTAGGAGAACATCATACTGTTGGGTGATAATTGCTGTCTTGCATGTGTTTCTGGTAGCAATATTAAACTGCTTCAAACTTGTTTTTACAGGGGAAAAACACACTTGAATTATGATGACAGAAGAAGATTGGTCTAAATTCCACATGCAAATTCTAGCAATAGCTGTGATTATCTTTTTGGTTTTAGAGTAGGGTGGATCTGCCTGATCTTCTGGAATTGATGCCTTTTGTGAGCAGTAATATTTCTGGTTATCAAGCAGAGCTATTAAAAGCTATTTTTTGGCTAGGTCTTAACTCTTAATCCTGAGTTAGCATTAACAAAAATTGGAGCTTTTTTAAATAAAATTCAGCCTTGGAGCTGAAATGAGATGTGCTGTGGTCTGGACCCTTTACAGAAAAGGGCTGGAATGTATCAGTGTGTCTGAAATTAGCCTTGACCCCTATACAAATGCAGTTAGAATGACGAGTTCATTTTGTGCTGCTTTCAAGGAATCTGCTGCTGCTCCTGTTTTTTGGACTGTCACCAAGTCTCGAGCAATTACAGTAACAGTGGTGTTACTGCTGCACTCTCACTGCCTGACTGCAGTGCTGTTAGATCTGATGGCATGGGCACCTTTCTTGGTGGCCCTTCTGCTGGTGAAGGGTGTTAGGTGGTGGCGAGGTGTGTTCATGTGCTGCCTGAGCTGAAGGTAAGTTTGTGAAGTCTAGAAAACATGAAATCTACAGCAATTTTGGTATATATGCCAATGTAAAGCATTCACATGTATAAGTCAATAAAGAGACATCGACTTTCCCTACAAGTGTCGTTTCTTCCTTCCAAGACTGATCAAGAAGACCAGATCCACATCTGTTCCTTGGAATTCCTGACATCTGCCAGATAAAGCTGCTGTGGGAATGCAGCTGGTGGTAGCTGGGCCTTGTATTTGTGACTCTGGTTTCAGAGCAAGGCAGGGACAGTGGCTGATGTGTTGTCTGGGAGCCATTCCAGAAGTCACATGGTTGTAATCAGAGGTTACTCCTGCACAGGAGACAGTGACCTTGCTTGTAGCTGCTGTTCTAAGTTGCTGAGGGATCTTTAATAATTCAAGAAAATCTATGGAGCTTCAGTAGATGGCGAGTCATTGCTGAATCAGGCAACCTACATGTTTTACTGCAGTAAATTTAATAGTTTAGCTAGTACCGGCTATGCTGCCACCATTTTTTGTGCATTAATCCTTGCTAAGGGATTCTTTTTTTTTTTTGCAGATCATTGTAAATTGAAAGGTTTTGGAAATGGGGGGGGCTCTGCAAGGACCATGAAAAAATGTGAAGCAGAAAGAACAGTGAGTAGGCAGTGCAATTGCTGTGAAGTACTTGGCATCTGAGGGGGGTTTCTGCTTGCAGTGATGGGGGTGGAATTGTGGACTGAATTACAACATGGATTAGATCTGAGGAATTTACTTCCGATGGTCATGTTAGTCACACTTGGGAATAGCAGTCTGGTGGGAGGTTGGAGCTGGCACAGGAAACCTTTCTCTTGGTTGTAGTCTTTTTTTTTTTTTCCTATTCAAGCATGTACTGCTGCCATTGCCAAAGTGTAGCTGAATATTCCCTGTGGACCTATACTAAGTGGTATTACACCTGTTTAATTGGTGGTGTGTGATTACTCTGCTTTTAAATGGCTGCAAACAACCCTATCATATGACATCTTCACTGCTAGGGATTCCAAGTTTGTGGCTGCTGAGCCTGGCAGCCAACAGGTCCTGAGCATGTACTGTGATTTCCTTTTTTCCACAAGAGTGCACTTCTCTAGTAACCTTACTGCTATCTTTCCAATCTATTCCTGCTGCATCTTAGCTCTTACCTTTATAGATGCACCTTATTTTTCTGCACCCTGTTCCACCTGCAGTTACATCCAGTCTTGCTCACATCTCCAAGTTTCACCTGTCAGTCATTTCTCTACATTACTAAAAAAAGGTAAATACTTTTCTTATAGAAAAAATTTTTTGTCTTTTTTTTTCTTATAGAAAAGTTTCTTATACTGAGATCTGCTGCTTGAGCCTTGTTTCAGGCAGCCTTTTTCTAGGTGATGTTCTGTCACTGCCACTCTGAAATTGTAACAGCACTGAAATCTTCAGCATCATTACTCTAGCACTTTAGAGTGTGAAATAGTTGCAGTAACATTGAAGAGGATGTAGAACATGGATTCAGGATTGACCTTTGTTGCATATAAGCTGTTACAGTGCTGTGAATTTTCTGGAAGTAAAACAGCTGAGGTTATAGATACTCTGCATAAAATGATCATAAAATGGCATCTTGGTTTAGCTGTGACAGAGAAGTGCCCATTTGGAAAGTTGTTCAGGGTTGAGATAAATGCATGTTAAAAAGGCTGTGTGTGCCAGTCACAGTAAGGCTTCTGTTTATTTTGTCTGTATTTTCTCTGGAAAATGGACAAAAATGGGAAGTTGAGGGGGTCTGCATCCCACTACAGGGCTTCACAGCATGGAGGAACCTGGATAGATGATGGCACACCACTATTTGAGATCGTCCCTCATCTGGTCATAGAAATATTCAGTGCTTTATAATTTCTGCCTCAGTTGACACCATGGCCAGCTGCTCAAAACGAAACCACTTACCAGAGGCTGAAGAGCAAGTTTTTCTACAGCCTTGTATTTATTCATGTTGAACAAAGGGGAGAGCAGCAAGGGTCAAAAAAAAAACTAACCCTTTAGGCAGTTTTAAGAGTACAGAATAAATATTGCAACTTAAGTAGTCTTAAAGCACACAAAGCACAGAACAAACTTCCATCTCTTGAAAAAATGGCCCAAAGCTCATAGGCTTTGAGGAAAATATTGTCAAGAGCATCCTTGTTCACTTGGAAAGCTCACCTGAAGTTCACCCAGCTGATGTTCCTGCAGCATCTGCTGATCTGTTACCCATGAAAGGAATGTATTCAGGTTGAAGTCAGTGTGGCAGTTTTTATTGTATACATTTACATCATCAGGCTGATTGAACAAAACATAACAAGGACAATTTCACTTTGTCAGAAGGCGTGTGCTCTGCGTGAGAACCGTAGTGCAAGGTTAACAAAGCAGCCTATGGAAAGAGCAAAGCTGATCAACTGCTGTGCTAAATCTAAATGGTTACTATGCAGGCTTGATTTCACCCCCCTCCCCCCCATTATTGTATATCTGTGGTGAAACTTCTAAAAGAAAATGAAATGATTTCCCATGTACACGAGATGTGGATTGCACTACAGAGCCTATTTCACCACGGGTCTCACAAGAAGGGGGCTGGCGTAGCAAAGCTTGGATGGTACAAGTAGATGCATTTGGACAGATTTCCTTCCCCTTTAATTAAAAGGGCTTTGTATCAGTAAAAACAAATGTTCTGAAGTTCACTAGCAGAGCTTCACAAAGGTCTAACAGTAGGTGGTCGCAGGGTTGTGATTTTTGATGGTTTTTAAATAAAACATTTCACACTATTTCAAATAGTGTGTAATTCAACTAAAATACATTAAAGCACCTCATGTACTAGTTTAGCACCACTTCCAACAAGATATTTAAACCCTTGAAAATGAAGTAACTTGGTTTTTGTCTTGTACATCAAACTTTTTATCAGTGCATTTTAACAATAACCATTAAGGTTTTCATAGCATGTGGAACAGTGTGTAGAAGGAATTAAACAGAATCACAGTAACACTGCAGAAGTCACTGAAAACTACCTCTCGGCTTTCCTGTGAGGTCAGTCTGAAGCATCAGTGTTGTAACTAAGCAGGGGAGGGATGTCTAAATATTTCATAAAAAATTGTAGTTTAAGACTTTGTAGAACTTTACAGCTAGGTTTTGGCTAAACATTCAAGTAGTTGCATTTGTACCTACTTAAAACTTGTAGGATTGACAGAGGTTCTTAAGTGTTACTTGAATGAAGCCCTTCCAGAGCCAGCAGGGAGAGGAGTGGGATATTTGTCTTGTTAGTCTGATGCTGTACTGAGAGCTAATAGTAAACAGGAAAAGTAAATTTTCTCCAGAATGCTGTATGTATGAAAAACTGAATTTCAGCATGAGGGCAAATGCTGCTTTTTTGAGAGGAAAGAATGTAAGATGTGTTTCAGTCCAGCTCTTGCTGGTGTGCAGGGTGTTTGCAGGGAAACTTCTGGTGTACTGCTGCTTTTACTTGGGAATGTACTTCATGCACCCTACACTCTCAGAACAGTTATCAGAATAGCTGAGGATCTGATTATTGACAATGATTTTCCTTGTATCATTTGAATATCCACTCAGAATTACTTACCAAGAATCAGCCTACTAATGGTGTAATTAGCTGATGAAACTTGAGTTGAAATTGGAGTGCTGAGTGTAAGATAATGGGAATAACAGGAAAAGGGGCAAGAACTGATTAAATAAACTAGACTGAAGATTAATTTTGAGATTTGTAATGAATTCTAGAGAAGCATGGAGCATAAATAGCTTGGAGCTACTCCAGCCTTCCTGTGGGTGGTGAATCTCAGGAGGAGCTCTCCAGCTGTCCGGCTCCGATGTTACTCTAAGCTGGCTATCACTTTCCCCTTGTCTTAGATACACTCTAACTTGTTCTGATAGATAAACTTCCTTAACACAGAGGGCTCTTGCTTGGATAGTAACCCCTAGCTGGAAAGGCTGTGAAACAGCTTGGATTTAGCAAAAAGAAAGACATGAATCAGGAAAATGTGACTGTTTCCACCCACCCTGGGCCCAGCTCTGCACTGTCTGTGCTGCTCAAACTTCATTAACCAAGTTTGGTTTTCATTAGACATTCAGAGTTTGGTCACACTTTTGATCCAGGGCACAAAATAGGATACTTTAGTGTAGACACCCGGGGCATCCTTGACTCCACAGCCGTAGCCCCAGGAGGTGACTCCGTAGACAGCCCAGCTTTCCCCTGGGCGCTCACACATCAGCGGCCCACCGCTGTCTCCCTGGCAGCTGTCAACGCGCTGCTGCTCCTGCAGGTTCCCAGCACACAGCATCCTTCCCGTGAACCTCCTTCTGTAGCGCTCTTCACAGACCCTCTTGGGCAGTAAGGGGATGGCAGCCTGCTGTAATGTTCTGGAATAAGCCCTTCCTGAAAAGAGGACTGGAATTACTGCCTTATTGCCATGACTGGTCTCGGAAACACAAACGTGGTTTCATCCAGTTTTTGTCAACAGTCCTTCTTGCCGATTTCTCATAAAGAAAATGACTTAAGACTAAATACTGAAAAGATCTACTCTGCATTAAATACTAAAATGCTATATAGATATGGTAAATATGGACTGTAGATGCTTTAAAAAAAAAACCAAAACACCTCTTTAAGGTGTATTCTTACTCCCTGTGTTCATCTTTGCAACCCTGGTGTGTGTTCTGTTCTAAAAACATTCTGTGTCTATGCAAGAATAAATGTCTCAATACTTAAAGGGGGAAGCTATTCTGGGGAGTCTTGAGTGGTGGAGACTAAAGCTGTAGAAAGATTTTATTTCTAGGTCACCAGTTCCAATCTAGTCCAGCTCAGCCTGCCAGGTGCTGCATCCTCTGCTGGCTTCCAAGTAGAGCATCCAGCACCCATCACACTAATACCCTGTGAGGCCACACAAGCTGCTACCTTGGCCAAGGACTGACCTTACTGAGCCCAAGTGTACTCTGGAAGAGGTCAGCACTGGCATTTGAATCTTGTACAGTCCTCATAACTTCCATGTACCAGAGAACTAATGGCCACGAGTGCCCGGACCAAAATCTTCATTTGGTGGGGGTGACCAGAACCCATCCTTTGGTTGCACTGGATTAGCAGTACTCAGCTTATAAAATGTAAAGTTTTAAATCATTTGGCTTTTTTCTGTAGATTGCACCTCTTCTTCACTCGTAATCATGGAACTTTAAAGCCAGTGTTGGTTGTTTTGTGGTTTGGGTGCTTTTTAAGTCAAATGTTAATACATCTGTATTGTATAAGAAGTGTGAATTTTCAATTGAAGTACTGCAATAATGTTATTTTTTAGGGTAATTAAAGCCAATTATTACAGTGGTTAATGTTTCCTTAAGTAGATATCCTAAGTGACCAATATTGCAGGACTTTCAGTGAGATATGTCCGTAGCTAGATGGAGCTAGGCAATGAATTATTGTTTTAAGCATGCAAATACCCTCCAAGCCTGTCTCCTTTCCTGTAGTACTGGTGACCCAGACATCTGTGCACAGAAAGAGGCTGATACTTGGCCTTGTCAGTGGAACAAAGGCTCAAGTGTGGTTACTGTCTTGCACTGTATTCAATACCATGAACACATGAGAGTAAAATAAGGTTATTAATTTGTAAGATATTTAATGGACTAAGGCCTTTGAAGAGGAAGATGTTGTACTGACCTAAAAAGTGACTGATTTCTTCCAGAGACCCAGATTGCATTGTGGCTTTTGTAACCTTTGGGAGGATGGTCTGTTATTTAAATCTCACTGCTAATTGAAAATGTCAGTGGCAATAAGGGATACGAAAAATGTTATTTGCAATTCTATTATGTGCATATTTTCTATCAAAGTAGTGTAATTTCAAGAACCTTTCTAAAATAATCACAGTACTCACTTAAAAACCTTAACTATATTGGAGCTGTTAGCTGTGTTGTGAGGCAGGGGTGATAAGCTGCTGTGCACGGTGTGCCTGGTGACAAATAAGCTTTTCATTCAGGCTTGTCACTTTTAATGAGGGCATTTTACTGACTGGTTCTGCTGTTTAGAGTGACATGGTTACTTGCCAGTTTTCAAACAAACTAAATTGAGTAAACAAAGTGTTGTCATTCCTGGTTAAGGATCAGGACAGAGAATATTCTCCTGTGTAAAAAGAGCAAAACTGCTCCATTGTGAACATTTTCTTATTTTAATTATTTGGGTTTTTTTTGCTTGATGGGGGTTTTTTTTTGTGTTTTTTGTTTGTTTGCTTTGTTTTGTTTTTAAATAAGCAGCCTCAGGTAATGAGATCAGAGGGTGTAAATAATTAAACATTTTTACCTGTGTCACCCCATCCAGTGATGTAACAGTTGGGGGCAGTTTTCTGTGGCCTCTCTCTCCTTAGAGGCAAACAGGCAGGTAGGACGTGGGTGCTGAACCTGGCACACTGCTCCTCTGGCCCCTGCAGCCTCACCAGTGCAATGTCATAGTCGCTGCTGTCAGGCCTGTACTCCTTGTGCATCACAATCTCTTGGACTCCAATTTCTTCCTCATACTCCTCTGGTACCAGGGTGTGATAGTCTCCGACTCGCACCGCATAGTTCCGGGTGTTGTTGCCATACCTAAGGTGGAGGTGAAGAAGGGGGTTGGCTCACAAAGCAGATCCTAAGCAGCCAAACAGATTTGCTCAGGGTATTTAGTGAGGGTAGCACAGATGCCAGTAGCTCCCTGAGTACTGACATCACTGTGGTGCTCCAAAGGGTGACTGAAATGAGCAGAGAGTTCAAGCTTGCTTTGTAGGTTGGTTGGAAATTCTAGAGGCTTCAATAATGTGATAAAAAGGTATAAGAAAAAGCATATCTATTACTGTGGCTGAAATAAAATTTTTCTGTGTGTGCCTCTGGAGATTTTGGGATTACAGGACACATAGCCCTTCCCAGGAAAAAGCAAACACGGGAGTACTGTTAGGCCAGTTATTTATTTTCAAATCTATCTGAGGTAACCCAAATATTTTTCCTTTGAATTCCCTCCTTCCCTCACAGCTTTCAATAGGAAGTTTGCAATATTTGTGCAGAAAACACCCTACAGCATTCCATCACCTTCTGATCCCTGCTTGTTCTTTAGATACCCTGCAGCAGTGTGCTGCTCTCCATAGCTTACTGAAGCTTGCCTGAGGAGCAGCAAAGTGGGAACATCACAGATTTCTTCTAACAATACACAGCTGCACCAGTGAATATTTCTTCTAATCGTGGGTTGCATTCCTGGTTGCCTGCAAAGCTTTCTGTGTCAAATTCTGCACATCTCCTTCAAGTCTCTGTGACAAAAGGTTGACTTTCTAGGCTTGTAAGGCATGTTCTAGGCTAGTTGAGCATGTTTACATGTAAGTCATCCTGAAGGCAAATTTTGCTGGCCTTGTGCAAAACTTTCCAGGAATGCTTTGGCAAAACCATGGCATTCCAAGTTATTTTTATATAAATATACAAATTACAGAGAAATTAATCTGATTCCTTAGTTTAATCTTGTGTTCTGCAGGAAGCTGCATCATAAACATTATTCTGTGCCCTAGAATGTAGTGCTGGATCAGTCTTTGAACATTTGAAAGGAGTATTTAAACAAATTTTTGTACACATCTGAGTATCATGTTGGAATACAAATGTATGAGAGGAAGGTTATTTTGCATGGTGTAAATCATCTTTGTTTTGTCTTTTTAAGTTTAATGGGAGCCCCTGCATTTTAGTTTATAGTCCTGAACCACAACATCAATTACAGGATTTGCTGTGTACTGTAACCACTGTCTTTAATGCATTCTGAAGGGAGGAAGGGGTTGTGTGGCTTTTTTTCTTGAACCTTATGGAAGTCTGAGTACTGGAGTCACTGTATTAGGTGTCTGTAATCTAGATGAGAAATGAACACTTTCCTTCCTAAACTGATTTAATAATCTAAGGAAGTTGTTTTTTAATTGTCTATTTTTATTTGTAAGCTGCAGCTCAAAGGAAAGATGTTTCTGACTAGTGAGAATGAGTGCTGTCCCATCAGCCATATATCAGATTGTGTAGTAGAAAACTCACTGCTTCTGTTTAATACTGCATCCTTGACATTGACAAAAGGAACAGTGTTCCCTTGAACAGCTTCCTGCTGTTTTTCTGCATTATCATTATGGATGATGGTCATTTATAGCAGAATTGTGAAGAAAGGAGATCCAGGAAAGCTTATCTTAATTAAAAGTACCAATTTTAAGCATTTCATAGAATGAGAAGTGCTGCTTCTCATGCAAATGTATGAAACTTTAATAGATACAGGGCTTCTAGTGAGAAGCTTAATGAGCAATCTTTGCACAGTTTACCATATTTCTGTGCACACTGATACACATAAGGCTTTCTTAATCTGATTTTTTTTTTCATCTGGAGACTAATGCCATCCTGCTGCCAGTCAAGTGATGCACTGACATGGAGGGCACATCTGATTCCATCTCACCATCCATGTTAAGTTTGAGAAAATGGAGTTTTAATTCTGCTGTCTGCTTTGGTTTCTGGTTGTCTTCTGGTATTTGGTTCCACTGTGCCCAGGGTCCCTAGTTCTCAAAACAAAGACCATGTTGAAGTTCACATGGGCATTCAGGAATGCCTAAGGAAGCACTTAAATAAGAGCTGTGATATTAGAACAGTACAATGTTCATGTAACACAGTATTTCCTCAATGACATGGTCATTATAATTTCCTTTTGTTCTATGCCTCATATTTCTAGTTATCCAAGTTTAATATTTTTCTATGTATAGACCTGTAAATTCCCAGTAGCTATCAGAACCACCCAGGACAAAACTTGCTAATAAGATGAGTGGGTTATGAAATGAAAAAGGGCTTTGAATAATTTTTGATCTTAAATTTTGTGTCTGAAATTACAGAAACCAGTAATGCTGCTGTATTACTGGCAAACAATTCTAATCATTATCCATAGTATGGATGAGCCCACTCCTGTTACTTGAGCAGTGTTCCAATTTCCAGGATATGAGAAATGGTATACTGGCCTTTCTCTTGTCTGTCTGTGGAAAATATGTGAAGAAGCCACTTGATCTATAGATAGCTCTTGGAAACCTATCCCCTTAAAATCACCCTGAGATCATTAGGAAGTTCAGCCCATTCTGTGCAGTGTCAGTTCAGAGCTAAAGGTGCCTTCTGTCTTTCACAGCAACAGCAGTGCATGCACAGGCTGTGGGGCCATGTGTCAGCTCTAGGTTGCAGTTTTAAAGGCAAGGTCTGAAGGGAAGCAGCACTTTGGTCCCTGAGAGCCCAGTGGAGTTGTAGGAGAGCCTGTAGCAGCCCCTGGAGTGGCAGTGACCACAGTGCTGCAGCCACACCACTGTCCCATCAGGTGTCCAAAGCAGGCAGGCTGTGGCAGCACATGCAGTGGCACCAAGCCCTGTCTGTGTCAGCTCTGGGAAGAGCCAGTCATGTTCTGTGGGGTGTGCTTGCTGCAAGAATGCACTGCAGTGCATTCAGCAAAAACTCGCCTCTTGCACCAAACCTTGTTAAGTGTTCTTGTAAGGCAACGATTTGGTGCCTTGGATCATGTTTTGCACACAGAAACAATAACTGGCTTCCTGTTAGCCCCCCTTTTCTTTCCTTGAAGAGGATCTTGGAGATAAATAACAGAAAGGACTGCCTTGTTTTCAAGCCTGTAATCAAAGGCTTTCTCAAGAGCTTAAGTTGCATCCCTAGTAATCACTCCAGAGATGATGAACACGGGAATAAGAAGCCATTGACTATAAATTCTGAATAAATTTTGATGCTAGCAGCTGAAGTGCCTTCATAGTTTGACAGAACAAACTGGGACATCAGCTGAAGTCAACAGTTTTATCATTTTGGTTTGAAATATTACCAATTCCTGCATGATTTTCATGAAACGTGACAATGAAAAGATGTGCATCTGATGTAAATTTTAAACCATTTGAGTAGAACATCTGACTATTTTTAATTATTAGTGTGCACAAGGCAAGGCTCCAAGTCCAAAAGTAAAATATTTTCAGATCTTTTGAGCAGATTCTAGCAAATATCCTCAAAACTGCAATGCTGTTTTCTATGCTTTCATTCCAGTTCACACTGCACCCTTTTATAAGGATTCCAAAGAAATAATTGCTATTGAAAGCTTAAAATACTAGACCAGCTTCTTTACTGTGCAAGCTGATCCTTTGATACTACAGTAACTTCACCAGCAGTGAACTCCTGATGTCAAAATTACTGAAGAGGGGACACCAGAAAAACTAAATAGGAAAATTACCAGTAACAGAATATCTGTTTCTGCGAAAAATGGGAAAAGACATTTTAAAAACTAGATAATAGCTTTATTATTTATTATTATTATATATATATTATATAAT
Organism: Ceyx melanurus; assembly: GCA_024611195.1. Classification (NCBI taxonomy): domain Eukaryota; kingdom Metazoa; phylum Chordata; class Aves; order Coraciiformes; family Alcedinidae; genus Ceyx; species Ceyx melanurus. The sequence continues at coordinate 2,635 of JANHGL010025099.1, read as the reverse complement.
ATATATATTTATATTATTATTATTTCTTTGTTAAAGAGGATGGGAACTTTGTTTAGATGGCAGCAAAAGACAATTCTTCATGTACTGTGAGACAGCAATAAGGCTGTTGCTCCAGACAATTTGTGAAGAGCCACCAAACCAGCTCAGTCTTGCTGGCATCCAGTGTACAGATTTATCTTCCTATTATAAACACATAATAATGCTTGACCCTAACATGTTGGGGGGACTAGTTCATCTACTCACTGCAGTGTTACAGTAAAAATGTCTGTCACTGCCAAGATCTATCACTGCCAAAAATAATCTGAAATGCTACAGTCCCTGCAGTTGATGTTTGCTCTGTTCTCTTTACTGTAACCTTGAAAGCCATAAGCTGCAGTTTAGTTGTATCAGAAAGCTCTGGCAAAATGTCATAGGTATTGTCCATATTTTGTCATGGAAATGCTGACAGCTGTGAATATAAATCTGGCCAATGATTAATACACGCTGAATAATTTCAATTTATTGTGGGGTTTTGTTTCTTTTTATTTGGAGGGAAAAGAGGTTAGTTGGTAGTTCTTTTTTTAAATCAAAAACTTTTTGGAACAGTTTTCAGTGGACTTGAACTGGAATGTTTTTACCTATACCCAGAACAAAAAAAATAGTTTGAAAATACACAACTATTGAAGAGAGACCCACCTTTTAAAGCAGTGTGCAGCAGTGAGCACCCAGCAGCTGCTGATGAGAGTAGCACCACACAAGAGCCTTCCATCACCATGAGAAGATTTCAGTCGGAGTGCAACCTGCCATGGCCAGCCACCCCTAAAGGGGACATGAGACACTGCATTCAGGGGACAGCAGTGAAAAGGTAGAGTAACCTGTTAGTTACCTTGAATGTAAATCCTATTTCTTTGACTTAGTTTGCAAACTGAGTTATTTATTAAGTATGAGGATGCTTTTGTATTCCTGCAGCATTCAGGGTAGCTTTGGACAATGGTCAGGAGAACTTCATGGAGAGCTTGGGCATCCAGTGCTTGGAGAACATCCTCCCTCTGTCAGTTATTTTAATTTTCCCTTCTCAGATTGCATTCATTGTGCCAAAAATACATTCTGTGGGTTTCTCGCCAAATACTGTCCAAGCCAACAAACCAGAAATTTCCTGTCAACTGGAGAGGGGAAAGAAGGGAAATTTCTTGAAAAGCTTAACCCAGCATCCTCTTCTGTCTGCACTAATATCTTCTGTCAGTTCTGAGCTGGTTGGGAAGGGACTCTGGCAAACCAAGAGCTTTAAAGCAGTTGTAGAAACCACATGTAATAGATTAGCACCATTTTTCAGCTTGTGATTAACTGTTTTGTGTAGAAAATGTGTCAAGCCTACCAAGACAGGCTGGACTATTTTTCACTAGTTTAACAGATTAGCAAAACATGAAAACAGAGAGGAGGGGAAAGTGATGTTACCTTAAGTGACAGCAGCAACCAAGAACAAGCAACAGGCAGACTGAGGTGTTTCCTGACTCTTGTCAACCTCAATAGATGTGCTGGAGTATAAGAGCTGTCCTATCCCATCAGCTGCCATTGCCAGTTGTTTTATAAGGTGGAACATGAAATTATTTAGACATATTTTAGTTTTGGAAGATGGGATTTACTACGTCTTTCCAAAACAGGGTAATTTGGGGCAGCTCTGGGGTTTCCTGATAGGTATGTAAGCATCCAACTTGGTGAAGTTCCTTGTCTTAATGACTTCTTGTGACAGTGAGCCCTTTTCTGATACTGTTCATATGTTACTTTTCTCATTCTGAAGCTTTTCTAAGTGCACTGTTTGATTTCTCTCACCTTTTTGCTTCATCTAATGTCTCTGCTATTACAAGATCAAGTTTCTTGCTCCGACTTAATTGTGCAGCCCATTATTTGCCACCATTTCATTTCACCCAGTGTCCTTTGTAAACATGCTCCCAGACCGTAAATCTTGATCTTTTTCTGTACAATGCATTATTTATTATTCTCCTTTGTCTCCTTACTAAGATAAGCAATCCTACTTTGCTCTGTCTGACTGTATTTAAATGTTTTCCTGTTCTCCCTCTTACTACTGCGCTTTGAAGCTCTTCCACTTAGGCAGTGGGGATTTTTGAAATGGATTGCTGGATGCTTTGCATGTAGTTTGAAATAGGCTGCACAGTGCTATGTGCTGATACACTAAGTGCATTTCTTGCAATCCCTTTTTTAAGGTTTTGAAAGTAGGTATTTTTTGTTGTTACTCATAACTGTTAATAAAATAAAACCCCTTGTAGCATGCAGCAGTATTAGCAGTTGGATTCAGTTAATCTCTTTATATTAACTCCGTGTAAATATGTCATGAAAAGCTAAGAACAAAGTGTTAACAAAAAGTCTGCATTCATAACTGTCATCATCAGAGAGGCTTATTTTTACCAAACAGTAAAACCATAAATTAGGGAAACTGCTTATGGCAAATAGATGTTTCAGAAGCTTTATATTCAAAATTACTTGTCTCTACCAAATGGGTGGTTTAGTGGTTAGGGTTCAGCGCTCTCACTGCCACGGCCTGAGTTTGATTCCCAGTCAGCGAAGATTCTTTGTGACTTGGTCTAGGTGATCCTGCTCTGGCAGGGGGGTTGGACTAGATGATCTTCTAGGTCCCTTC
>JANHGL010025098.1:0-14040 GCA_024611195.1 Ceyx melanurus | reverse complement strand
CAAATGGGAAGCGTGTGTCGGCTTCCTCGAGTGGTTCTGGCACTTGGAAGGGGGCGGGGTGGGAGGGAGGGAGGGGGGGATAGAAAGAGACTTTATTGAACATATAAATTTAAACTTAGTTACCGCTAACAGTTGCCTTATAAAAGGGGTCCATATAACCCACATCAATTTTTCTTCTTTTTTTTTTTTTTTTTCCCCTCTTTTTCTGCCTGGAGTCCCCAGGCGCGTTTCCCAGTGCACCCGATCTCTTGGCAGCGCCGGCTTGTGAGGAGCGGGGCTGGCTGTGGGCTATTGCAGGGGGAGATGTTTATTTTTCAGTCATTGTTGGCTCCCTCCCCTGGATTATTTTACTGCTGCAGATTTAAGCCTTCTACTTATTTCTTGATTCTCTGGCAGCGCTTTCTGCGAGCACTCCCGGCTCTGCGCTTTCTCCCTTAGCCGTGTCTCGGGGTGGTGAAATTACAGGGTATGAGGGAAATGTGTAAATTATAGGGTTTATTAAAATGTAGGCGAGCGTGGCTCTCTAGGCGAAACAGATGCAGGATGGCTTGAAGTCAGCCAGCCTGACAAACTGCAGAGCAGGGAGGCAGGGGAATCATTAGAGGGGCATTTCCCGCAGGGAGAAAGGAAACAGCCTGGGTTTGGAGGGGGGGGGGGTGAAGTCTGTCCCTTTAGGAGCCCCCCAAAAAGCAGGGCAGATTCCCTCTGGGTAGCAGTGAGGAGGTTGGTCCCAGTAAACCAGATGAGACCTCTGAGTGCTCAGCACCTGCATGGTGCATCTCCTTGCTTCCAGTGCCTGAGGGAGTCCCAGCACACTCCCTGGAGCTTCTCCCCTTCCTCTCCTCACCTTGCCACAGACCTGTCCTCAGTGGAGATTTATTTAGGCTAAAGTATAATTCTAAGTTTATAGTTTGGCTTCCTTGATATTAATCTCAGATGCTCTTATGTTAACCTTAGGGATGATGAAGGGGCGTTCTGCAGTGGTAGAAAGCTCTTGGACAGATCTTGGTGTTTGGGCACTGAGACTCCTTCTTCCTTCTCCACCCTACAGGGAGAAAAACTGGCAAGAAATAGGGCTCTGATGTAAATACAGAGTAGGGAGGGTGAGGAAAAAGATCCTGGATAAGGTAGTCCTGGTGCTGTCTCCCAGCAGTGCCTCCTACAGCAGGGGCTCAGAGGCCCACCAGTGTCCAGCTGGGTGGGTAAAGCAGGCTGGGATGCCACCAGGAGGGTGAGGGCTCATGGCAGAAGTCTCTCCAGCTTTCCCTGAGGTCAGGTGGAAAGTGAATTATCTTCTCACTGGCAGGGCAGAGATATGTCATTCAGCCAGGACACTGCTGTGCTCTCGAGCTGTTGTCATCCTGGAAAAGGGCAGACAAACATCCAGTGGTTCCTTCTCTTACTGCAGAAACCAGGAGCTGGTCCATACTCATACCATCACCCTTTTGACTATTCTTTTTGTTCCTGTATCTTCACAGAATCACAGTTTAATGGAAAATGTTGTCTTGAAGACAATGTCTCAGGCATGAGTGATCTCACACACCATCTCCTTCTGCACCTCGGGTCATATTGTCCCTACAGCAGCATTTGCTTTCCCAGAAAGACATTAGGAAATCAGGCTATGCTGCTTCAGCTGCCTGGATTATACATCCCAACATATTGCACCAAAGCTTAAAATGAGATAGGAAGCCAGACAACCCTTGTCAGTTTACTGTACTGTTCTCTGTGGATCCCAAATGGTTCAAGGTAAATAGTTTGAGCATTGCTAGTAGTGTTGCTGTCCCTCTGAGAGTCTGGTCGGCCTTGCCATCCTGCAAGAAGCAGGGCACTGCCTCTGAGCTGTAGAAAATTGAACAAAATCTCATCTGGGAAGATCTTAATACAAGAATGTCTGTTGTTACCATGGAAGACTCTGTAATGGGAATCCTGGGAATGTTCCGTCTTCTCCATCAAACTCACACGACCGAGCCTTTTCACACAACTCTTGTTTCAACACCTTGTGAAGCTGATGAAGTCTTTATTTATTCCCTTATTTTCTGTTTGTTTTGGAGGGTGTCAGATCTTGGCATAGCAGCAAAAAGCAGACAGAAAGGTTAACAAAGGAAAGTGTTATTTACTAATCCTTTCTTTACTTTCTATCTGAGGTAACTGAAACATGGTAATAAAAAGAGTAATTAAGAAGGATATTGAAGTATTTATTAAACTCTTTGTCTCCAAGAGTCTAGCTGAGGATCTCAACCAGCCTGTTTTGATGACTATGATGCGGCCATTGTCCCCTCCTGTTCCTTGGTCTGTGAATCACTGAGAAAGGCTGTCCACCTCTCCCTCAGCCTTCTTGGGTTTACAGCATTGGTTGTCAGTCCCAGCCCACAATTTATGGCCCGAGAGCATATCTGTAACATCATCTGCCATGCTTCCTTTTTTTTATTTTGTGTGTATGTGTGTGTGTGTGTGTGTTTCTAGCTACTACATAAATTTAAGAGGAACGTGTGGAATAGGAAATGGTTCTTATGCAACTCTGGGAGAAGTCCTCTGAGTGGAAGAGGAGACAGGTCTGGGTAGTAGAGGCTGGAAGAGCAGCTGGATTTTAAATAATAAGCATGTAGAAGAGCTCTGACTAAATAGTGGGAAAGGGAAAAGAGGGCATGTCAGGGGGGAACAGGAGGAGAGCCTCTTCGTCAAGCTTGGTTCCTCCTCTGGGGCAGACCTTGCTCTAGGCAGATGCAGAAATGAGTGAGATCTTTGTTTTCTCAGTCGGTGAAGCTTCCTAGATAAAATGCCTTTGAAAGACAGGCAGATTTGCAAATAAAGGACTGTCAGAAGCTGCTCTTCAGTTTAGGTTTTAGTTCTTTTCAAAGCAGGGATAGGAGTCAAAAGAGGCTGGTTGCTGAATGGAAAAGTGGCTAATGTGATGTGGAGAGAGCTTATGCACTCAACAGTTGTATTCTCAGTACAAGTAGGGGGCTTTTTCCCTCTTTGATATTTCAGCAAAAGCTGAAGAGGAAATGAAGCAAATCCATCTGCATTTCCAGAGGGAATTCTGCAGTGTGGATGCTAGAAATATCTCCCTCTTTTTCCCTTGGACTTTTTATGTTACTTTAGATTATGATCCTGTGTTCTTTGATTACTACTTCTGGGGTGCTATTATTACTCCTAACAGTATTTGCTTTCTATTTTTGTCTGTATGCTGCTTTTTAATTTTATTTACTTTTTTTGTTTGTTTGTTTTTTGAGACAATAAGGTTTTATCTTCTTTTTTGCTGCTGGCTCAGCCTGGGGGGGAAGGAACCCTTTGCATAAATGTCTATAATTTGCCTCTGTGCTTATCTCAACCATACGTAATTCTTCCAGTGCTCTACTGATTTCTGAAACACGCAATGTGGTGAGAGCAAAGCTCATTCCTCTGTGCAAAGGACCAGGGGAGTGGGTTCATGTGTTTGGAAACATCAGGACAGCTGGCCAGGCAGTAGCTATCAAGTGTGAGGGTGATTGACTGAACGGAGGCCTGTAGGCTGGAGCAGCAGAAGTACTGGGCTGTGAAGATGGAATAAGGCAGGTGTCAAGTGTTGGCTCTCAGCTGCACATGGAGCTCATGTTATTCCATGATCTAATGCCCAGGCCAGTCACCCTCTAGTACTGAGCTTAGATGTTCCCCAACTAATGAACTAAACAAAGCAAAGGTGGCAGCTGAAGAGTCTCTGGTTGACATTGTCCTGTTAGAACTTTGACTGTGTTTGTAGGAGGTATAGACAATGCTCCTGACTGATGTCACTATTGAGAAAAGAGTGTGAAAGGCTGGTAGAGTGCAGAAGGCAGTGATAAAATAGATGTTATTCGGTGGGAGGGAGATCCTGCCTTGCTACTGAGTAGGTCTGAGCTTCTGCTGCTGAAGTCAAGTGGCTTGGACAGTTGCCTATGCTCTTTGCTTCCCTGGCCTGTTCCTTCTGCTACAGACAGATCCATCAGGCTCTGACTCCATTTCCACTTCTGCACCAGCCTTGCCCATCCATGTCGCATTCCAGAAGAAGGGAAAGGTTACATAAGTCACTTGTAGCTTCTCTCTTGTGCTGTCTGCCTTAGAAGTTACTGCATTTTGGTCACCAAGTCCACTTTTGTTGCCACAGTCTGTGGGTCCAAAGTACTTCAGGAGCAGATCTGCTGTCACAACAATTATTTTTGCTTTGATGGGATGGAGGCAGTTGTCCCTGCCTGGGTAGCTCTTGTCAAACTGTGTCTCTTGCTTGGTTGAGGTGGGCTTGAAGGGATGTGAGCTCTGCTATCTCAGAGCAAAACCAGCATGACAGCTGACACGTGAACAGGGTGGCAGGCACAAGTGCTGTGTTTCCAAGCACATATATGCCAATGTAGGTATTTGCTGTGTACTTTCTGCCTAAAAACACCTTAGTCCGCTGTAAGGATCCCTGTTGAAACAAGCAACACATCTCTCCTGTTGACTGCTGTGCCTTCAGTTCCTCTTATGGTCACTCGGGACTTGACATCTATTTTATATACAAAGACAGAAAAGAAGTAAGGATTTTATTGTGAGATACATGGAGGATGGATTGAGATGGGAGTCCTGAGAATTCCTGGCTGGGGCTCGGGGGAGGCACAAATGAAGCCAAACTGAAGCAGGCTCTTTGGTGGGGAGGGATTGTTGCTGATGGTACTGGCTTTTCCATTTGAAAGGAAGAGCAAGGATATGGGAAGAGAAGAGGTATATGAGTCCACTGTGGGAGAGCAGAGGCCCCAGCAAGAATTCTTCCCTTCCCACTGACTTAGAGCGTTTTCTCTATTCTGTACAGAACGTGATACTCTCTTAGGAGTGACCTCGCTGACCTCCCGCCTCCTGATAGGATGGCGAGTAAGTGAGTGCAAAATAAATGGCACCAAATAGACCTTTTCAAAGAGAACAAGGGAAATAAATCAGGTTATTCTGGTGCAGCACTGACAGCATGTCAAAACAACTCCCCAAAGCGTGAAACTTGGCTGGGGAATGGTAATTCCACTGCCATGATACTTACATACCAGATGTATGGCTTATCATCATGTCTGTTTGTCTGTCTACCTGTCTGCCTACCTGCTGTTACTGTAGGATCCGTTCTTTAAGCACACTTAAGCTATTTATGATCTCATCTCAAGTCCTGGAGTGGGAAGTGGGACCTAAATGTGCAAGACTTACTCGGGGAGGAAAGTCTGCTTGATTGTAATAGTCGGAGACTCAACCAAAATAATCTGCTATCTGATGCTAGATTGATGGGTCTCATTTACTTACTGCAGAAGTTCTGTAGTCTTGCTGAGACAGAGATGCTGAGCCAGGTGGGTGATAGCAGAGCTCAATGGATGCTGCAAACTCAGGCTGGTACTCCAGGCTAGTATTAACCAGACCACCTTCCTTAAAGAACAGTGACAAGCAGATCTAGAGCTTGTCCTGCCAGAGAAACACATCACATTGTATCCTACTGAGAGCAAGCCTTCATAATGCACACAGAAAATCACTGCTCAGCAATTCCTCTGGGAAACTGAGAAATGGAATCCAAACCAAATGAACACCTCCAAAGCCCTCAACATTGATCTGTGATGATCAGTAAGAGCTGATGAACGAGGTGTAAGAAATCAGGCTAGAGAGCTCCACACACCCTCTCCTCTGTGGCTCTCTGGACACACATTTCTGAACTTGCTGTGTACAGGAGTCTTTGAGAGGGAATGCATTTGTGGATTTTGTGCCTATGAGCTTCATGGTTACCCCAGTATGAGCAGAATAAAGAAGGCTTAGAAATTATTATGAAGTTATTTAGTATACTGGAACATTCCTGTAGATTTCTATAAGTTCAGAGAAACAGTAGAAAATTATACTTCCTAGTACTTTTCAAGGCTAAAGACTGAGCTCACTTCCAGTAGTGCAGCTGCAGTAAATTTATACCAATTAGCAGTAGTCTGAGTAATTTGGGGAGTAGTTAATGTTTTGGCATTTGTATGCTTGTTTGTTTTTCTCTTTGGAGGATTAGGGGGAAATATATCTGTGCTGCACATTGGATCTGGTAGCAGGAGGGGGTGTTTCTGTTGCCAGTTTTGGACCAGATTTCCTGACTTTGCAGAGCATGTTTGTAGAAAAGGAGCTCAGGACATGGCCAAAGGCTTGTGCACACTGTCCCCTTTGATCCCAAGCAAACCCTATGACTTAGCACCAGTAATTCTGTACATCAAGTATTTTGTGTTTCTGAAGGCAATCTTGAAACTGTCTGTGGCCTTTCTTGGTGAGAAAGTGCAGGGATCTACAGGAGCATGATGTGCTTTAACCAAAATCACTGCTGTCAGAGGTAGATGAGGCATGAATAGCAGAAGTATTCAGATATAAGCTTCAGGATGATGTTTCATCCATAAAGTACTTCTGATCCACAGACATTGTTTTTTGCCTTGACTGAAATTTAGCAATTTAGGACTGAGATGCAATGCAGGAGTCTCTTGTTACCTTCCACTCTGGGGTAGGACCAGGGCAACAGCAGCATGTCTGCATGAAGACCTTAACAATATAACCAGGGATGAAACATATACCTGAACACATACCCCTGAGTCACCAAGTGGGAAGCATCATGCTGTACAACTTCATGCTTTGTCTGGTTTCAGAAGTCTTGGACTTGGATGGATCAGTCCCAGTTATCCATTCTGTAGGAGACCCAGCTAAGTTCATAGTCATGGCACTAAGCTCATCACATGTATTCACCAGGGCTAGGAAATCTAAAGGGTAGATGGTTCATTTAAGCTAGATGTCAAGATGCTCTCTGGTATCAGTGGTGAGGTAGGGGAAGGCCATCCCCACTGTTGCAAGGGGAGGTGTAAGGACTAGATAAACCATCTTTCTTCTGATTTCAGAGGGAGCCTGTGGTAACTGGTGTGATCTAAATGCCTAGGTAAGGTGATGTGAATGAGGGAAGGGTCTCGAGCAAATGGTTAGTAGCCCAGGTTTAATAATTGCCCAGTCCTATGTATTCAACCTTGTTTATTATCCTAATATCCCTCATCGCCTTGGTTTATAAGCATCATACTCAAAGGAGAGAAAGAGGAGATGTCATACATGACTACTCTGGGCATGTTATTGCCTCGTGGTTGGATGTCAGAGCCCTGCTACTGGAAGATAAGGGAGGGGTGACAGAGCATGAGAAGGGACCACCTGCACCATGGAGTACAGGCACTCACAATTACAGGTGACCACGTAATAGCTGCTTAATCCAGAGGGGTCCCCAGAACATCCACTGCATACGCTGCAGGCCATAAAACACTTCCCAACACCCTATAACAAATTTAAGACCGTTAGTACAAAAGACCAAAAGCCACAGAAACTCAAACGTGCAGGAGAGATCAAGGGCATTGCCAGTGTCCCGAGTCTCAGCAGTAGCAGGGAAATTGTTAGGTGAAAATGTCCAGATGATCTTAGAAAGTGGACCACGGCCCACCCTACAGAGGAAAGCAAGAAAACCTTACCAGTCCCTGCCAAATCTGACCCGAGGGGAAATTCTTTCCTGAATACAGTCCAAAACCCAAAGTAATTGCACATGTACTCTTTAAAAATGGATTTTATTTAGGAGAAACACATTGTCATCATCATCCTGTAAACTGCGCCAAATGTGTGCTAAGGACTTCCCGGGGAAGGAGAAATGGAAAGGCTACAGTTTTCTGCAGAAATGCTGTGATGAGCGAGGTGCCTCCATCCCACCACAACCTCAGCAGTGCTAGATAGATACCTCAGGTTTCTCAGAGAAAGAGACATTAGCTGGAGCTGCTTGTCTTTTTTTTTTTTTTTTCTTTATGTTTCCAGAGTCCCCAGACAGCTGTTGTATATTGGATTTATGGCTTATAATCAATCTCAGTCTTTCAAAAGCAAGTCACAGCCTTTTGGAGGGTTTACTCTAGGTCCTGGCCTGAGGAACCTTACTCAGGGTTGGTACATCCATCGTGGCTGATTTAGCATAAAGCAGCTACTCTCTACCTCTGATTAAATTTTCTCTGATGCACAGGGCTTGTAGAAGTCTTAAGTGCCACTTAAATCCAACCCACAGATACTGAAGGACTTGTTCTCAAGGCAAATTTTCTTCTATTTCCTGCAGTCCCAACCCCATTTCTCTCTTTTCCATCTCTGTTTCCCTTGATTTGACTTTCTGTTCTCAGTTATGGCAGCAGTTGCAGGGAGAGGTATCTGGGCTGCAGTTTAACTGTGTCTGAAGGAGCAGATGGATTTTAGAGCGTCTGCCAGTAGACTTACCCAAATTAGAGGGCTGCTGACTTTCCAGCCTTATTAATGTAGCTCTATGCTCTGGATAGAATTAAAAAAGGGGCTGGGTGGGAATGAATAGAAACTCACTTGTTCTCTTAGATCCTTTTGCAAAGTTGTGTGAAGCTGAAGTCCCCTATTTCAAGAGCAGATGAGCCTACCATAAGATCTCAAGGTACTTCACCTACCCCAGACCTTAGGAATAAGTAATGACATCATGAAAGACATCCAAATACTCCACCATTTTAGACACAGGCCCATAGTTCTTAAAAAAAAAATGGCCCAAAATTTCACAGAGCAGCTGGTCTTGGACTTCTGATGTTCCTGCCCTGTGTCTGACACCCAGAGATGTGGCTTGTATGGGGTAAAGGGGTATCAGGGCTGAAATGACCAAACTGGGACCATCTGCAGGCATGGGACATGCTTCTGGCCCTGAGGCTGCATGGTGTAATAAGGACACTTATGCACTAGGGACTGCACAGACACCACCAAAACAGTTCAGAAGCTACTGACTGGGATGAGCAACAGCTCTTACTCCCAGGGTTTCAATAACCTCTCAGAAATGTAGATATTTGCATCCCACTGGAATTAGACACCAAATTCTCCCGATCGCGTCCCATGTTTGTGTCGTGATGTTGATGATGCATGCAAGGAAATAATATCTCCAGCTTCATGAGGAGAACAGGCTGAGGCAGGGAGGAACCCCAGCTAGGGACTTGCTTAGGGTGAGGTCTCAGGTCTGCAACCACAGTGTTTGCTATGGGTGGATCTGTCCTCCCTGCTCTGTCACAATGACCTTGTCTCTGTTCTTTCTGGGCTGAGGTGCCTCTCTGGCCCCAGGAGGGTGGCTTGTAAGGATCCTGGACAGCAGCTGCTCTTTGGAATCCATCAGCATGTTGTTCCTCTGAAATCTGGTGGCAGAAAGGCTTTGGCAGAGGGAGTGCTGTGGGCAGCAGCAATGTTTCCAGAGAGACTGGCTGACCAGCAGTCATGATCCAAGGCAAGGCAACTGCTTCAAGCAGCCACGACTTCACACTTCTTCCTGGCCCTAATCTGCTCTGGGTGACACCTCAGGGCCAGCCCTGCTCTGAATTTACTCTCAGGAAGCTCAGGATAATTTCTGAGGATGCTAAACTATTTGGAAGCTTAGTTTTGATGGGAGCCTTGCTGTAGGCTTCTTTCTTATGCCTGGAGAAATACAGGTGGAGTACAGTCCATGCTCAGAGCTGGGTGCCAGTCCTCCCACCCACCCCTCAACCCCTGCCCAGCTCCCCCTATCATTTCCCACACAAGCCCTTGCTCATCCAGTTATCATTACAAAAAAAAGTAATGCAAGATTTCATGATAGCTAATCTGTTAAAGTTGAAGAGACAAGTGTTGCTGAGAGATTGTTGGCATTTTTTTTTTTTAATAGGAAGATTTTATTTATATCTATTTGGAAGGAGCAGGTTAAAAGCAAAAGTCAGTAGTAAGTTAAAGCATGCATGAAGAAAATAAAAATAGCCCAGGTTGGACTAGGTGGGGAGAAGAGGAGGTTGCACTATTTCCATTAAAAATGACATTTAAATGGAGGGTGAGCTTGAAAATTTGACAGGAGCATGCACAACCCCTTCATAGACTATTCCTGCAGAGGCATGGCAGCACAGCTTTTCCTCCCGATGATCACTTGCTAATTCACACCCCTTTTATGTGCGGGAAAAGTTCACCTAAAAGAGGGATCATGGGAACCCTCCATGATTTGGCACTTGCTGAGCCTCAAGGCCAGGTCTGGAGCACATTTGCTGGGCTGTGGGTCCCAAAGCACTGCATGGTAAGGCTGGGACTTTGCCTGTTCCCATAGGGCTTGTCACTGTCCCACACTCCTGGCTGCAGAGAGTCCAGTGGGATGTGAATGTCTGTTTCTCCTTCCCAAGCCACTCAAGAGAATTCATACCATGGAAGGGCACAAAACATGAGCACTAGGAAAAAAAAACAAACACAAAAACAAAACCAAACCACAACAACACAACAAAAATCCTCAAACTACCCCCAAAATATCCAGACCCCCACCTCTCTTCCTCTTCTCTGTAACTGAGTGGATGGTAGGACCTGTTTTCACTCAACCAAGTGAAAACCTGACATTGTTGCTATAGTGGGGTCCATCCGCATGGGCCCCACACCCCAGGGCAGCTGAGGTGGCTGTAACCCCAACCCGATGGGCTGAGCTGGGCTGGGCAGAGTCTTCTGCAGGCATTAATAACCCAGGGGAAGGTTCATGCTGGTCTGGCCAGAACAGGCCTTGTTGTGCACTGAGCCCTGAGCCAGTCGTAGGGGTCAAGCTAATGTTGACACTGGGGCCTTTGATTGTGTTTGATTCATGTGCGTACACCACTGGTAGGTCAGATGGGCCGTTAATCCCCGAGTCCCTTCCCCCTTCCCCAGGAAAAAAAAAAGGAAAATGAGAAATAAGTTTAGTAAACAACTTCCCAGCTCACTTCAAGGCTTGTGATGTGAGCTGACTGCAATGTCTGGGTGTTCAGAAATGCGTTTCCTCCATGCTTTGGGAATGTTGTGGGGTTTGTGTTTTTTTGGGTTTTTTTGGGGGAGCCTGGTGATTAAAACACATTGGAAGGGGAAAAATAAAAAATCTTGTCTGATGCATGGAGCAGAGTCAGGGCTGGTGGTGAGATTGTTGTAGAGTGTTTTGAGGCACCCGGACTCACTAGGAGACAGGGGTTGGAGAAAGGGGATGACCCGGCTTTGCTGTTTGTATTTAATCCCAGAATTAAATTTCCGTTTAATCTCAGCACTTGGTGGGTTGGAGGAGGCAGGACTGGTGCAAAATTTGTGTGAGTCTTCAGCCGCTGTCTGTCAGAGGGGAGAGTTTCTGCCCTACTTGAATGTCCAGTTGGTTGTGATGGGGAGGTGTCTTGTTTTTCTTCTAGTTGATAAAATGTATTTGGTGTAACAAAAAGCCCTAATAAGCAGTTTATGGGTGCTCTCAGCCAACACACAGAGGTTGGTTAGTAGGACAGGGCTGATGGGACAAGCTCTCCTTGGTGGGTAATCCTGAAAGGACTGATTCTTGCGGGAGAGATGGGACCGGGAATCTCCCCCGAGGCTAAATCCACACATCGACTGCCTGGGACGGTCCCCCCGAGGGGTGGCTCTGCCCTTGTCCAGGGATGTGGAGCTTTCCTATCTACCCTAAGGCCTGCGTGTGCGAGTGAGCAAGAATGAGAAGGGACCTCGGGAAACTGGGGAGCAGCAGCCGAGCGAGTTCCCGGGGGCGCGACACCCCCTTTGGAAGCTGAAAATAGCGTCGGCCGGTCCCCGGGCTGGGGAGGCTGCTGTGGGCAAATGACCAATTAGGGAATCTTTGTCAGATTCGGGAAAGCCGAGATAAGTCTCTTTTATCAGCCTATAAAAATACCACTTTCACTTATCTGGAGCTACCTACGCCGCCCAGCTGCGGGAGCCGGGAGGGGGGAGCGGAGCCGCTCCGCAGACAGAGGAGGAGTCACGGATGGGGCTTGACAGCGAGGGGGGGGGGTTGGAAAACCATCTTGGACTGGAGAACTAACCTCCTCCCCTGTTCCCCTCGGAACCCACCCGCTCCCTTTGCTGCAGACCGTTCGGGGCAGGGAGACCCCTCAACCGGCAGGGTGCAGCTCCTTGCCCAAAATAATTATTTTCCCTTTTATTTTCCACCCTTTTCGAGGAGAGGCTTGACCGAGGAGTTGTTAGGGCAGCGCCGATTGCCTGAATGGGGAAGGAGCATCCACGGGCACGGGGTGGGAACCAGAGCTCTGAAACCATGAGCCCACGGGCTGCAGACAAATATACCGATGTGAGGGGGTAGAGAAGTTGGCTCTATGCCGATTTGTGCGAAGATTTCCCTGTGTTTCTATCGAAACACCTTCACCCTCAGGCCGTGGGCTGACACGTCCGCGGGGGCAGGTGTTTTCTGGACATTCAAATGCTTTCTGCATCTGAGCATCTGCATCTGAAGGCATCTCCGTATGGATAGCCACACGCAAACAGAGGATCAAGACGTAGAGAGAGTGCTAACATGCATTCCTACTGTGGGAAAACATGCTGTACTTTGATTATTTTCTCTGTGGTTTCCAGTCTATTTGGGATGTAGGAAAACGATCGGAGAGAGCTTGGAGGGGGAAAAGAAAACCCATTAGGCAACCCAAATCAAATCAATGCTTCCTAGGGTTTTTAAGGGGCTTTTGGTGAAGACAAAAACTTTTGGGAAAACACAGCTTTCGTTAAAATAGCCCAAGCAGGTTTGCTCGGGTGGGGGTTCAGGGTGGCAGGAGGATGGAGAGTCAGCGGCTCTCTCTCACCCCTTGTCCAAGGTCCAAGCCCATAGGACTTCCCCCCATCTCACGGTATTTTTTTTTAATTTTTTTTTAAAAAAGCAAATCTGTCTGGCACAGAAAAAGTAGAAACTCTCCACTAAGCCTTAACCCGGGGAGGGGTGGGACGGACTAAACCTTGGCTGTCGTGGGTGGGCAAAGACCGGGATGAAGACTGGACTTGAGCAGGCAAAAATTTGCAGCAGAGGGTTTTTGTGTATGTGTCATTTCTCTTTCGAGGAATAAACACGCGGGTGCGGAGCGGGACACTGCTACTGGGGGGACCCCAGAGCGTTTGTGGTGTGACTCGGGAGAAGGGGCAGCCCCCGGGGCAGCCTGTCCCATCGGACCAGTACCTTTCGCACAGATTTGCTGGAAGAGTTTCTGAATTCTTTTCCAAATATAGCCCCCCGGGTGGCCGCCTGCCTCCCGCCTCCCCAGTGTGCCCTTCACGGCTCTGAGTCGCAGCCGAGGGACAACGGTGACACCCCCCCGCCAACGCCAGCCGTGCCTGGCAGACGGGAGGAGACCCGGTGGGGATGGGGGTTCTCCCAAGTAAAACAGGCGTGGAAGCTGTGGGTCCGAGTTCTGGTGACTTCCCTCCACTCTCCTTCGGTTTCAAGTAGAATTTTTTTTGAGACAGAGTAGGATGTTTTATCCTTTCCTCCCTGTTGTCACCCCCGGTCCCTTTCCAGAGGAGGACACCTCTATTGCCTCGTTCCGGAGGCAGCGAGAAAGGCCAAGAATTAATTCTCCTACCCTCCTAATACAAACCTGGGCATTCCTACCCAAAACGCCTTGGAGGAAAGGGGAGGGGAGGCATTGCTGGGGGGTCGGGAAGTGTCCGAAGGAAGCGCTCAGCTCCCATGGAGGGGAACATACGCTGTCCCCCCCATCATTCCCATCCCCGAATGGAACCTGAGCTGGAGGCAGAGGCTAGGGGCTGGATACCCCGACTGGCATCTGGGGTGGGGGGGAAGCGCTCATCAACGAGCCCTTACTCTAGGAGCCTTCCAAGATCATTTCAACAGCGATAAATGTGATTTCTTCCCCCCACCCTTTCCATTATAAAAGGCTCCACATGGGATATTTCTCCCCCATTAGGTTTTTATAGCGAGATCAAGGACAAGCTTGTTGCGTTGTGGTGGCGAGTGCTTGTGTTTAGTTGGTTTTTTTCTCATTTGTTAAAATTGTGTTTTTGAGGTTTTTTTTTTTCCCTTTCTAAAAGTTTTTCGGTGTAAAGCTCAGGGAAGTTTGCAGTTCTCCCGCTGCAATTAAGAGAGAGAGGGAGCGAGATTTTGATTGCTTCTGCTCGTTCTGATCGCTTCGGAGGTGGGGAAGCGGGGGGGGGGGGGGGGGGGCGGGGGGGGATTGTTTTTTGTTTTCTCTTTTTTGTGGGGTCGGGTTTCGGGGGGTTAAATTTTTTCGT
>JANHGL010025097.1:0-13095 GCA_024611195.1 Ceyx melanurus | reverse complement strand
GGGCTGCCCTGGGTGACCCTGCTCTGGCAGGGGGGTTGGACTCCATGATCTCCAGAGGTCCCTTCCAACCCCCACCATTCTGGGATACTGGTCTGCCACAACACTTTATGAGACTGGGCTGAGACTATGAAGTCTCTGAAGCCAAAGCTTAAGACAGTTCTTGCTGCATGGACTCAAGTTTTTTGGCTATCACTGCAGTACTCTCACTGCTCTTGATTTTCTAATAGGAATTCTAAGAAATGGATCAAAGCTGGCTGGTTGTTTAGGGATTAAGATTTTTAAATATCATCTGGTTCTAATAATTCTTAAGGAAGGACAAAAGCATAGTGGGAATTACTTTTGATATTTCTAAGTTGTGCCACTTTTGCATTTTTAAACATTTCAGCAAAACTGATGCTATAATAGGAATGGTGTTTATACAAAGAGCCTTAAATTTCTGTTAAACAACTGCACTATGTCTTAAATGACAATAAATTTTATCTAGCACATGCCAAAGGCACACTGAGGATTTTTCCAACAGCTCGATTCACCTCCTTGAATTCATTATTTCTTAGAGGTGCAGTATAGACAACCAGTTTATTAACAACCAGCTGGTTTAATAGTCATTGCAATAAAGAGATTATTCTTCTAGAACCCTCAGCACAACTAGTTCTGCATTGTAAAGCCAAACAGGACTAATTACTGCCAGAATTAATGAGCCTTTCTATAGCACTATGCCATATAGACTGCAATTTGTCTGCAGTTTTATCACCAAGTAAAAATTTAGAACTGACTGTGTGGAGACAGGACTCAAGTGATTCCTTGCAGGGCAGTATGTCCTCAGTATCCAACCCTCACACAGAAACTGGATCACAAGATGCTTGCACAAACAGACACACACCCCCAGTTTGTGCAGCCTCCAGCAGCCCTTACAGACCAGGGCACTTTCTCTGTGAAATTAGATAAATCCACTCTATTTTTATTAGCAGTTGATTCTCTGGACAGGTTAAGTCCTGTGTTCTGAGGCACAGTTCTGTCAGTACCACTGACAGAAACCCCTCATAGAACTGGCTGGGAGTTGTTCTAGGAGGAGATGGGGGTCTCATGGCCCTAATTTTGCTTTCTTACCTGTAGATATTGAAGTTCTGCAAAATAAACCAGCTGCATTAGCAACATTTCATATAGAGGGAGCTGAAGCACAGAAAGGTGTCAGAGTTCTCCTGAAACCTGGTCACAGTTTGGTGGGAGAGCTCTAAGGAGAGCCCCTGTTTCTGAACTCCCACTTGTGCCCTATGCACAGAAAGGTGCTGCCTCCCAGTGCTGTCTCCATCCACCAGGCAGCTCTGGGGCTGTATTTTTAGCCCTGGTATTCCTTTGGCTGGAACTGGGCCATGAAGATTCACAATAAGCTAAGGACTGTAAATATCCCTTAGACTTTAAGGGAGGAAAGCTGGCAGAATATCAAAGCAGAACAAGCTCTTTCTTAAATTTCAGTTAACTACTCTCATACTTGAAAGATTTCCCTGCAAAACAAGATAGAACCAACCAGCTGCAGCATGTTGTAAACAAGCAAAAATTAGAATTCCTGCTGACTTTATCATGTTATGGCAACAAAGAACTACAAATCATGGAGGTTTTGGGGCTTTTTTAGACTTAATGATTTACTCTGGTCATTAAGCCATCAACAGAAAGAAATCTTTTAATCTCCAAATAATGGTGTAAATATTTGTTTTCTCCCAACCCACTTTGTTGTAGGAAAAGACCAAAGATCTCCATGCATTTCAGATGCATAGCCCTTCTCAAAATTATCACTAAAACATTCTGGTTCTAGAAGCTCTTTTGGTCTTGTTTTTTGGAGTGCTTTTTCACTCAGGTTGATCCACAGCAGACAGACTTATTTGAAGGTGATATAAAATTCTCTAAAGCTGAGGTGTTGTGGAAGGGTGAGAAGAGCCATGAGAGAGATCCCATATGCACACTCATCTCGTGTGTCAGCACTAGTTCTTGAGAATATGAGGGCTACTTGTCTCCAACAAATAGTCTTAAGCAAATAGTCCTGAGAAAAGTGAGAAAACCCCCCAGAGTTGGGCTGTATCCTGAGTGACTTGTGAAAGCAGGTGAGGGATCATCAGAATGGCACTTTCTCTTTGGTGGGACACAGCAGGGGTTCAGTGGGTGTGTTTTTGCAGCAGCATTCTGTAGGGTGCAAGGTGCAGCAGTTGTTCTGCTTGGAACATAATGACTCCTTCTCCTTCATTGTGCTGTTGCTGAGTGGAAGAATTTTTCCCAGTAAGTTAGTGCTGTAAATGAGTTTTTCTGAGACACTGGCCAGTGTGATTAGCATTTGCTTTGCAGGGGAAAGAGCTGGAATGGATTCCACATTCATTCTGCTTTCCTCTTCACTCCAGACACTGTTCCTTCTGCTCAGCACTCACTCCCCTGGATGCCATTCGTTTCTGATTAACACAGGAGAATTTCCCCATCCATGGCTTGCAGGCAGCATGTTTCCTATTACATCCTCCCACGTTACTTGCAGCCAAAGGAAATTAAACCATTAAAACTTACCAGTAGGGAAAGCTAAAGCTGATGCTGCCATCAGTGTATTGCTTCCTCAGCCTTGTTGCCTGAGGCTGCCTGGATGATAAGAGGCCACTAACTCAACAAATACTTTGTGTTTCTTAGAGAAAGAACAACTTGGTTAATAACCTGAGAAATTCAAGCCGGTGTAAAAACTCTGTTCTGCTTTTCCTGGGACAGAATCCCAGGGCAGTCCTGCTCTGCAGGCCAGCAGCAGGTTGGACTCAGCCAGGGCAGCTGACCCCAGCTGGCTGCAGGTGTGTCCCAGCCCACACACCTCCTGCTCAGTAGGAAGGGAGAAGTTTGTTGAGAATAGAGGGGGATTTTTGCTTGGGTTGCTCTTCCTTCCCCTGAGGATGTTTTCCTGTTCGTTGTGACCACTGTACATTCACTGAGCTAAGTATCACTTTGTTTACTTTATACTGGCATTGGCATTAGCTTGGCTGTTTCATTAAATCCATTTTCATTTCACCCCATGGATCTCTTTTCCTGATCTCCCTTCTCTGCTGGTGAGGGGTCACCAGGTGATAGAACACCAGCTAGAGTTGAGCCCTGGATATGGGCTAAATGGAGACAGACTCAAACACTGTCAGGGGTATCAGATGAAGAACACAGGTATTCTGCCAGCTCTGAGCTATGGGGTCTCTAAGGGGTCTGAACCTGGGCAGAAGGTAAAAATGCAGCCAGTTGAGAACAACTTTTGCTGTAACACACTCTTAATACTTCATGTTTGTGCATTTTACTGCTGCAGAGAAGGATAATGAAATGGTTAGTTCGATGGAGAGAAGAAGCTTCTTCCCAACAGCAGGGAGGCCACTGTTAAACTCCAGGGTGGGTCATATTGGCTTTGTGTTTCTTTGGCAGAACGAGGTGGCAATGCTTCTCAAGCCCATATCTGAGAAGATCCAGGAAATCCAGAACTTCAGAGAGAGGAACAGAGGCAGTACCATGTTCAACCACCTGTCAGCTGTCAGTGAAAGCATCCCTGCCCTCGGGTGGATAGCAGTGGTGAGCGACACACGGGACACTTTGGGGGGCTCCGGATGGTGTGGCCCAGAACTGTTCCAAATCCTGCAGAACTCTGCAGTCTCACCTCCATAGTTCTTCAGGCTACTGCACCCAGGAAGGTGTTTTTCCACAGGGAAGATGTCTGATAATCCTTTCCTTCTTTTCTCCTGTTGTTTCCTGCTACCATGGATTGATGATCCCAGTCTCCTAAACCAGGCCCTTATGTCAAGGAGATGAATGATGCTGCAACCTTTTACACCAACAGGGTACTGAAGGACTACAAGCACAGGTATGTTGCTAGGCCCAGGGAACAGCGTCAACCAGACAAAGAGAGTCCACAACCACAGAAAGCTCTTTGTAAACTAAAAAACACTGGATAAAATAAAACAAACTGGATAAAATCTGCTTGCACTCATGGATTTTCCCTTCCCCATCTCTGACCTGCAGCAGTGAGAAAGGCAGCAGCACTAGCAGTGCTCTTCTTCACTCTCTACAAATGATTGAATTAGATTTCATTTCTGCCATTCCAGCATCATAAGCTTATATGCAAATGCATATTTACATATCAATGCCCAGCTAGTGAGCTGCTATGTGTCCTTAAATGCACTTACACTGTTGCTGTTCTTCCTCTGTGCCTGAAAAGGTGCATTTACTTAGGTGGCAGATGTATACAACTGAGCACCTAATTCTGCAGCAATTTGATTATTTTTTGTACCACTTCATTGCTCTTCAAGAGCACAAAGAATTCACACAATAGTTCCATGAAGGAGATGGGTGAGCTGACAGAGAAATACACAGATCCTTCCTATGCCCTCCTAAGAGTCATGAATAAATCCTCTGGATTTGGTATTTTTTGATTTTGGATCTTGACTTTATATCCCAGTAAAGAACAGTATTTGCTAGTGAGTTTTTCCTCTTTAGTGAGGAAAACTTTATAAATATTAAAACCTTTTGGCTGCATTCCTATTTATTGCATATGTACAGATATCTAAACCATGAAATATAGGGAATGTATTATATACTATTCCTGAAGCCTTCATTTACCTACTGGAGATTTTTACAATACAGCTTTAGTACTTATACTGGAGAAGAAAATGTCTCATGTAGGGTTATAAAGATGTATTATTCAGGTATTTAGATCTTCCCTAGGAAGGAATTCTTTTCCCAAATCAGACCACCCTGACTTCCAAAGTAATGGAAGGATCAGTAGGCTTCAGATTAAACCTGCTGACCATATCCTCAGCAGTATTAAGTATCAAACTCCAAAGGAAATAAGTAAGAGGCAGACACCCAAACCATCACTGTTCAGTAGCAATTCTTCCTAAGGACTCCATCTCAGAAGCAGTTTCCCTCTCTAGTTATTTCTTGTTCCACTGCAACACCAAGCCTTCCAAAGAACGATTCCAGAGCCAACGTGGGACTTGTACCTTTAAAAATTCCTGATGTATAAATATTTTAGTCTGACTATCACATGATCCAGTATTGCCCTGGCTAATTTGAACTGGGAAGCTGGAATATGTTACAGCTCCACACACCTTCAGTGCTGCAAACTTTGAGCCTGAGCAGAGTGATGACGCTTCCAGCAGGGGCATCATTTGTCCTTTGTTTTCTGGAAGGACCTTTCCAGTGTAGGAGCCTCAGTATTTTCATCACTGAGTTAGCTGGCTGCCTGCTAGCTGATTTATCTATAGCTTTGAGGCAGACCTTGGTTCTACCTGCTTGAAGCAGGGTGCTTTCTGGTTTTAAGGACAGCCTCTCTTTTGCAGTGACACGCGTCATGTTGACTGGGTGAAGTCCTATCTGAACATCTGGTCTGAGCTTCAAGCTTATATCAAAGAGCATCACACCACAGGGCTCACCTGGAGTAAAACTGTAAGTACTCTTTCCTCCTTCATGCCAGTAACCAGTTTGACTTTTCATGCAGGTCATTAGCCCAGGAAAAATAAGTGTCTAGACAAGGGACAGAAGTCATGGTCCTCAGACTTCCCAAGCAAGCCAAGAAGAGTTTGCATGAGAGGTGGAGATGTGTCAGGTTTGGGGGAAGAGGGCAGGGCTGTCTGGGATGGTTACAGCCAGAATCCCTCACTGCAGGTGGTGAGCAGAGGCAGACAAAGTTCTCCAGACCTGCTACAGCAGAAGGTGGGAACACAAACCAACCTCAATGAAAGTGTCTTATGCAAAAGCTCTTTATGTTTTAAATGCCCAGTGTATAGCATTTCAACTGCCATTTTTGCTTGCTACAAGTTTCTGACTCTAACACACATCTCCAGCTATACCAGTAACCTACATCCTTTTGCAGTTCTTACTGAGAAAGAACAAGTGCCCTATTTTTTTTTATTTTTTTTTTTCTCCTAAAGAAAGGATTTTATTGAAGCTTGGCTGTTTCCTCCCTCTCTGCTGTTTTTGGGTGGTGTAAAGAACTGAACAGCTGTACTGTAAGCTCAAAAGAATGCCTAATAAAGGGCTGTTTGCTACCAGGACTGCTCCTGTTTCTGCAGGTTAACTGCAGACAGACAATGACAGTAATAATGACAGATTGCTCTGCTTTCCTCAACAGCTACAAATCTTGCTCAAGGATAATCATCTTGAATGTTTCAGTTGCAGTTTATGTTGTGTTCTTTGTATATACAATACTCATTTAGGCAACATTTTGCCAGCGGGATTATTTACAAACAGGAGATGTTTACAAACTGGAAGTGAATTTCATTAGTGTTTAGTTTCTAATAGGGAATTTTGCCTGAGCCAGGAATGTTCCCCACACACCTTTACAAAGCAAAACAAATTCTCTGGAGGAAGTTTACAAAGAGTTGAGATTTATTTCTATCCTGTTCCCACTGAAGCCAATACAGTATCCTGAAGTCTTTGGTTTTTTTCCCATACAATATAATTTAAAAAAATATTTAAACCTCATTAGATAGGATTTGAAAGACACTCTTTAAAAGCTGAAATGCTCCACACTGAGGAGAACCGTTTGAATTCCTACATTAACCTGATTAGGTGCAGTGATACTAGTCTCTTGTGTTTTATTCTTATCTCAAATATTCACTTCCAGACACTTTCTCACAGAATGACCCTGCCTCTCTCCTCTGCTATCAAAACATTTTCCTTCCATATATCATTAGTCTACACATTGAGGTGAACAAGCCTCTAATGACTAACCTATGCAGACAAAAGCCTCCTATTATCTTCCCAGTATCACTCCAGTGCTGTGTTTAGTTTGACCCACTAATCAAGAAACCATGTCTGAGCCACTTCAGTGAAGCTACAGGTCAGAACTGCAGTGCCCAACTCCAGCTACAGCCAGCACTGCAGTCCCAGGGGCCTCCTTCAGGTGGAAGCGAGGGCAGCACAGATGCACTGATTTAAATGCCTGTGTCTTGGAGAAGTTGTAGATGTTTTCAGAGTGCTCAGCTTTCCTCAGTCATAACCTTTCCTTTTCTGTCCCCTTCCATTTCTTTGCCTTCTTTTATTTCCTTATATATATATTTGTTGTTGAAAAATTAACATCCTTTAATCTCAACTATTTCTTCCTCAGAGAACAGGCCCCATTCAGGTTTTGGCACAGCTCAGGAACTGGCCATCCTGGCAACTCCACAATAGGTGCCTCTTTTGTGGGAGGCTGCCTCAGTTGCACCCACATCCCTTTGAAAGAAAGAAGTTTTACTCCCTAATTCCAGCAATGGCTGGCAGTATTTGTCTCTACTGGGTAGCAGGAGTGTTCTTTTAACATCAGTGACCAAACACCATTCAGCCAGGGTAAGGGAGAACCTGGGAGAGGCTTGTTTGACAACAGCTGTCAAACCTGTAACATAATGCAACCTGCTTCCAGTGGAAAAGGGAATGGGAAAAGAAAATGGAATATATGTAGGATAGAGGGAAAAGGAAAAAGCACATCTATTAAAACTCTACTATATTGCTGAAGTCTTCTTTTTATCTGAGTAAAAGATGGTTTAATGTACCCGGGGGAGCACATTACTTGATGACAATTAGCATACAGTGCTTAAATGATTTAGAGTACTTTGGGTGTGTAAAACATTCCTGCTTGGGTAACTGTGAAGATCTAAGCACCATTTAAAACCCTGAACAGGTGATAAATGGAAGAAAGTGTATGAAAAGAGGCTTCAAAGTTTACAAACTCAACAGGTAAAGCCTTCTGCTGGGTAACAAGAGAAGAGGCTGGCCTGGCTTGTGCTGGTTTCTGTTTGTGTTTGAACCCTCAAACATTCCAGACCCTGTCAGTCAGCTGTTCCACTGAGTAAATTGCAGGTCTCAGGGCAGAACAACCCCTTGCAGACAGGTGGCTTAAATACAGTATGTAATAGAACTGTGGTGCTAAGCTACTTTACACACAAGAACACCTTAACAAGAGCTCTGTGCCCCTGAGTCACAGTCCACCTGTTCCCAGGGGTTGATACATGATATTTTGAGCTTCATGATTCTTGTCATTGGCTGTGCATATGTATGGAAAGAACAATACAGAAGCTGTCATCATTGTAGGTGTGAAATGAGGATTAATAGAAAGGGGGAGAAAACAGGGATTTTTAATTTACTTTTTTCAGAAGGATGCAGTCCCCCATTAGGATTCCTGTTTATCTGCTGCCATGAAAAGAAGGTTTTTCAATACATGAAAGAAGGGATTTTATGCCTCTAAGCCACCTGTTGCCTCAGCCACAAATAGATACCTCTTAATAGGAACAATTAATAAAATAGGTGCTATCTATTACACATGGGCATATATAATTTATTGATATGCATTACACAGATGTTAATAACCTGTTTGTCCTGAGTAAAAACAACCTTTGCAGTGACAAGAAATGTGTGTTCATTCAGATGCAGGTTCCCAGCACAAGAACTTTGTTCCTCCCCAGTCCCTGTGCTGCTCTGTGTCAGCCTAAAGCTGGATAAACACAGGGGGTGTTTGGATAGGGCCTGGGTTGTAAGTCCCTCATATCCCCAGAGATAGGAGCCTCTGACTGGGGCTCCTTGCTGCTACAGTGCTACAGATATAGTAACAGGGACATGGAAGGCTCACCCAGGGAATTGTTCAGCAGGAATAGCTCAGGAAATAGTAACATCTGTGATAAGGAGTAAGGAGAAATTCTTGCTGTCAGTAGCTGGGTTTTAGACCCAACGACGTGTCAAGCTGCATAAGCCACCAAAAACCACTGCCAGGGTGGCATCCAGAGCACTCCTCTTAGGTATGAACAGCATTTGAGGTGTCAGACAAGACTGGCTGTTGCCCTGTGCTCCAGGGGATGCCTTTAGGAGGAGGGTGCTTAACAAGGACCAGCTCCTCAGAAGCTTCACTCAGCTCTGCTGGAATTTCAAGGGAATTAAATGTGATTCAATGTAGATGAATTTTAACCAGCCAGCTGTCTCAAGATAAACAGGGATTTATTTCTTCCAGTGAGCCAGCTAGGTAACCAGCAAGGAGAAAGAGTTCCTCACCCTTCTGCCTGTCACAGGAGCTACAAGGAGAAATACAACACACAGTGAGTGCCTAGTTACCAGACCCAGCTCCATCAGCCACTGTCACTAGAGAAAGCTCCTGAGCCACAGGCAATGGAAGGCCCATGGGCTCTCTGCAGATGGCCCACCCAGCCTGTTCTGTCACCCCATCCAGAGCACTGCTTAGTTGGAGGTTGAAGACCTTTTTTTTTTCTCTGGGAGGAAATTTCTGGCATGTTCCACCCCCTAGAGAGCTGTTACTACATGGCTGCAGGGCCTGCATCTCCTGTTCTTGACAGCACCTTACTCAGAGAATTCCATTTCCCCCCATTTCAGAAAGCTCCAGGAGCAAGGTTTAAAGCCCACCACATTCACTGGGATACAGAGCTGGAGGTTAGAAGTTCATGCCTTCTTTTTGGGTTACATTTTCACAAAGAAAGAAGCTGCTTGTTCCCCTGATGACTCTTACAAGGGGCATATTTGCAAAGAATGGAAAAAATGACCACTCCAACACGTTAATGGGAATGTTTGGCTATAAGCATAACTTCCATGATGTCTGCAGGCAGCAGAGCTCTGAGCTCAGCAGCTGTTCCTGAGGCAAACAGCTGAAATGGGAGAGGAAGAAAAGAGGCTTGCAAATAACCTCCTTTGCTGGTCCAAATGGCTCTCAGTGCTCTTTGTGTAAAGAGCCACTGGTGTTAACATCTGCTTGAAGTTAATCTGAAGAGTTGTTTGCAAATAGCAAAGCTGGTAAGCACCTGCTGCTTTAGGATAGATGAACATTTGTGGGTATAGAACATGCTATTTTGCTCCCAGCAGCTCTCACAAACAGCACCCTATACAGAACAGAAGTGAATGGACTTTGTCAAGGGCACTTTAGTTGAAATTGGATAGGACTATGCATAAGGACTGCCAGATACCAGAACAGTTTGAGTCTAGTTCAGAAATACACTACAGCCTCAGGCTCTAAATGATCTTGGAAGGGTGACTAAGGAAAGCAAACCAATTGCCAGGGACTTAGGTTTATGTGATAAGAGAAGTCAAACCTAAATGAAAAAGAAAGTTCCTGGAACCACCTCAGGAGGCTGATTTTAAAGCTGCCCTTTGTGTCCAAGTGCAGCACAGGTCCTGCCTTCCTGCACACAGGGAATGCAAGAAGTGCAGTGTCACTTTCTGCATTTACAGTTCACTTCTGTGCTCAGAGGTGCTCTTCCCAGAAAGAATTACACCTCCCTTGAAGGTTTGATTTCAGTCAGGTAAAATGGCAAAGAAGAGAAGACAAGCCAGAGTGAGAGTGAACTGCACTTTACAGCAAGTCTCTGTACACCTCATTTCTGTTCTTTCCATGCTGTTCTGTTTCAGTGGGGATTGTCCTGCTGGATGTGTCCATGCCAGAAGACAGGAGATCTACAGTGGAGCAGTTAGTCACTCTCTGGGTTTTAGTGACCTTTTTTTCCTTTCATTTGCCCTTCACTTTTGCCTAGCCTAATGTGCTGTACTCTGTGCTGTATGCAGAGCACCCAGATAACTTCTGCATCTGTTTGTTCTCCAATGCATCTTTGCAGCCTTTGCAGAATTGAATTGGTGTCAATTCCAGATGAATATATGAGCCTTACATGCACAAGCTGCTGGGAAATCACAGCACTGTGTTTATGCAGGTGGAAGCAAGAAGTGTGTTTGGGAAATCAGATGTCAATCCAGAATTTGGGAAAGAACAGAATCACAAATGTTAGGGGTTGGAAGGGACCTAGAAGATCATGTAGTCCAAACCCCCTGCCAGAGCAGGATTTTTATCAGATTTTTATCAGACTTTTATCTCAGACTACCAGTTATTTACCACTGCTGCTATTTATCTCCTCCCATAAAGCATAGCTAATTCCTAACTGCATGTTCACACTGCACTCTGAAGGGTGAGTGCCATTTCTGAGTATCTGAGTATTTTAAAGAGCCCTGCAAATGTAATGTTCATCATTCTGGATAACGAGGACACAGTGGATTCAGTTGCTATGGTTGCAGGCAACAGATAGGGAAGATCTGTATTGCACTTCAGGCAGCAACAACTGATTGTGCCACTAAATCCACTTACATTCCTTTCTTTTTTTTTATTACAATAATTCACAGTTGTGCTGACTCTGCTGCAGGGAACATTGCTGGCATTAGCAGAGGCTGGAAGACAGGCACTGGAAATTGAGAGCCCAATGAAGAAGCTGTCTCCAGCCTAAAACAATAACCTAGAACTACTGAGTATCTAAGCAGAAACACTCTTGAGTTAAATGTACCCTGAATGAATGTATTCATGCAACAATGAAAGGTCTCTACAAGCAGTCCACAGCAGTTCTGGTAGCTTTTGACAATAAATGGTAAACAATTCCAAAAGGGGATTATTCTCATTTGTTTCCATTTAATCAGAAAGATTTAACAGAACTTGGATCCTTCCAGAAACAATCCAACTGTACCAGTACACCAGTGTTACCATACAGCCAGGTACTGGGGATTCAACAGTCCTTTCTATGCAGTGAATGTCACTGCTGTGTCAAGAGCCTTGCTGTGGATTCATGTCCCACAACCAGCTCCTTGCAATGCAGCAGTATTTCCACACTGAAGACACGTGTGCCAGTAGAGGCTGAACATTAAGAGGTTAATCAACATTATTCCCTTTCCATGCTACTCTAATTAGGGTCATCATGACCCTAATGGAATTGAATGCAGTTACTTAGATGTGCCAGGCTTCTTTTTGTTTTAAAAAAGTCTTATCTAAAGAGTAAAAAGATAAACCCCAAACACAGGTGCACCTCAGCCCTCTTCCCACGATCAGTTGGGGATTACAGCCCAGAACAAATTATCTCTTTATAAACAGCTACAGCTTTATATCAGATACATGAGCCAGGTGGATACTTCCCTGTTCCCATTTAGTGGTGAGCAGGAAGAGGTGGCATTATCAGTGGTGAAAGATACTCTCTGAGTCCAGCTGAGGAGGATCTCTTGCCAGTATTGATCACCAGGGATGAACTTGGTAACAGCCTGTATCTCTTCACAGGGGTGGCCAGTGAGAGGAGCTGTGACTCAGTACCTGTCGTTTTCCATTCATGGCCTGTGCTGGTGCAATGCACAGTGTCTGTTCAGCTGGCTACATTCATCAGAACCAATCCCGTTTTTTCACAACCCTTCTTTTAACTCAGTCTCTGCTCTGCTGCAGAGAGGTGGGATCAGAGTGACACTCAGTGGCAAGACAGAAAAAGCAAATCTCAGTTTCTAACACCTAGCATTAGGATGCATGAAATTGTAATCAGAACATTATTAGTACTCCCTCTTTGATAATAATCTACGTAAGCATTCTAATTTAGACCCAAACATGTACTTTTGATCATGCAAACTGAAAGATTGCATTACTTACTTTGTCAGGGGCCTCCTCATTCAGAAATCCTGTCCTGTCATCTCCTGCAATTTGAAAAAAAAATAAGTTGAGAAATGGAACTAAAAACTCAAATGCTCAATTGCAGAAATAAGAGACTTGAATCACCATAGTTTTATATTCTGCTGTGTTTGAATCCTTGACCAGTCCTGAGAGTAGCATTTTACATTTTGCATACATTATAGCATGTCGGGTTATATATATTATATATTGTAACAGACAGCTCCTGACCTCCCTGTTACCTCTGTTGGATCAAAACATGGTCTGTATGTTTCTGCCTGCCCACCAAGCTATTGGTAACTGAATTGGGTATCTGAAAAAAACAGAGACATTTTCCCTTTGAGATAAGAGTGAAGGATGAAATCTTTAACAGTAAATATCTTTAACCTCCATCTGGACAAACATTAGAGAACTGTTCTAGCTGGAGTCGTTCTGCAGTAGGGTAGCACTGTGAGCTGTCAGGCTTTCCAACCCTGCCTGCACTGAATGATTCTGTGATGCCAGGCAAGAATCATTTCCAGTGTGGTGCCAGACATTCCCCTGAGCTGCCCGAGCCACACTCGGGGCACTCAAGGCTGTTCGTAACGATGTATCGCCAGTATCGCGACACAGCGTTGCTGGAAACGCCGTAGCTAAACCAATTGCCTTCTGTCTCCACCAGGGTCCCGTCG
>JANHGL010025094.1:0-11418 GCA_024611195.1 Ceyx melanurus | reverse complement strand
CTGGGTGACTTGGTCTAGGTGCCCCTTCTCTGGCAGGGGGGTTGGACTAGATGATCTTCTAGCTCCCTTCCAACCCTTAATATCTATGATTCTATGATTCTATGATTCTATGATTCTATGACTTTATTGTAATAGCATGGCTTTGGTTTGAGCAGTTACCAAACCAAAATTACCAAGTAGTCTAGAGAAAACTTTACTCATGTAAAATATATTTAATATACGGTACTAATAGTATAAATAAATAAAAATAAATATAAATAAATACTCTTATTTCTGTCACATATTTCTGACTAAGGCCTTTAGGAAAGAGAAAAGGGCTAAAATGCAGTTCCAAATTAGTGTTAACTGAAGGAAACCAGAAAATATTTTCAGGAAAGTACTTTAGTAATAAGTGAAAAGGAAAATACAATCAGACATATTCCTAAAAATGATACATTAATTAAATTTCAAATATTGTTTTCTTTTAGCCAGATAAAATGAGCTGCTATAAAAGATGGGTGTCATTCAAATAATAGTATTTACTGTGATGGTTGCATCTGCAGGCTGAGCCTTCACAGCTGTGGAGACAATACTGTGTACAACTTGAAACAGCATATCATTATGCTTTGAGACCTTTGTAAAAACTCAGCTGATTTCTGTGGTATGCTAAAATGAAAAAAAAATAAAAATCAAGCTTTACTATATACAGTGTTATTTAATATCATATATTTTTTATGCTGAATTTGAAAAACAAATTGGACACTGCTCCCAGGTGCAGTGTGTAAAATTGACAGCAAGATCGATAAAACTCTGGTTTTACATGCTGAAAGCAGAGGAGAAATTGAGCAGTACCTGTCTAAAACAACTCTGCGAGGCAGTTCACAGAATCACAGAAATTAGGGGTTGGAAGGGACCTAGAAGATCATCTAGTCCAACCCCCCTGCCAGAGCAGGGGCACCTAGACCAAGTCACCCAGGAACAGATCCAGGCGGGTCTTAAGTGTCTCCAGAGATGGAGACTCCACAACCTCCCTGGGCAGCCTGTTCCAGGCTCTGCCACCCTCACTGGGAACAACTTTTTCCTTGTGTTTCCCCTAAACCTCTTGTGCTCCAAAAGATGCAGTTCTGCTGCATCTATCTGGTCTTTATTTGCCTTCTGTCTCTAGTACAAAGTATTTAAAAATTGGTCTTTGAATTTAAAATTTTTTCACTTTCACAAATATTAGCTGTTGTTTTATCAGTCAGTTCTTCCTACATCAGCACTGAAAATACATCTTAATCTATTTTTCCCCTATTACTTACTGTAACTTTAGAGACTGTAGTGAAGATAAATGGTGATAGCTGTAGACTTTTGTCTCTGCAGATAAAAAGCAAATCAGTGTTTCCACATATTTTTTTAAATTTATTTTTTTTCAAATGCATAATAATGAAAGAATATTCTAGAGAAATACTTGTATGGACAAGGGATTACTGTGAGGATCTACAACAGACAACACTGTGGCTAAGTGGCACTGAGTAATTAATGAAAATCACAGGAGGAAATTCACCTCTTTCACTGGCTGTCTGTTCCTACAGTAGCCAAATTCTGACCTCAATTATATCTGTGTGACCTTATCTAGCACCATCTGTTAAAAAATGTATTTCTAGTTCCTTTTTGCGGTTTCAAATTTTCCATAGGTGTGCTTTGAATTTTAATGAAGTATTGTAGTTATATCTCTAATTTGTTTATATTTTTATCTTGATTTGACTTATACTTTCTAATATTAACATACACAAATACATGAAAAGCAAACTTTAATAAAATAATTTCTTAATAAAAATAAATAGTTTGATTAGCATTTGTTGGGGAAACTTAAGTGTGAATTATTTTTTTTTTGTCACCCAGGATTTTGAATCCATTGTTTCTAAATAAAATTTATTTTCAAATGACCCTGCTTTGTGTTTTTCTGTTTTGGGTAGAGTTGTGGAAGCACTCTACTCATAGGGTTTAATTTTTTGTTGTTGTTTTCCTCTTTCAATATGGCTTCTGTAGATACTTATGTTCTCTTATTCACTGAACAAAACTGGAAAGGATTCATGGTGAATGTATCCACCATCTACCTCTTAACTCTTTAGGAAGCATCCTTATGTCCTCTCTCATACTTAGGAAGAGCTATCTACAAACATTTTCAAAACTACTTAGATGTCTTCACCTGAATCCTCTATAAAACTCAGTGTCAGTGTGAGATCTGTCAAACTGTGTAATATTTAGCTCACAGGATTATCCAGACCTCTACTTTCTGTTCTGTTTTCATGTCTCTTTTACTTGTACTATAAAATCTTTAGCTATAGGCTGTCATTTCAACTTTGTACAGTATATAGCACCAGCGTGTCCTAAGTTAGCACTCTTTGATCCTTGACAATATGGTAATGAGCATTAATATCTATAATGAGAAAATCAATAGTTATGCTAATTATAATAAGCAGTCATAAATAACTACTCAGTAATAAATGTCAAGTTTATCATTGTTAAATTTGATTTTGTTACGCCTTTTTTTAAAAAAAATATGATTTCTAAGTTACAGTAACTCATTTCCTTACCTTGTAATCTCAAATAACTTTTTACACATCACATAAATTATTATGCTTCACAGAATAAGATGTTGTTACAGTACTATTTTGGCCTACTGTAGCATTCTGCCTCAAAGCAAGTTGTGTGTAATTTATTTCCCGTTTACAATTGCTATAGTTCTCCACTGCAGTCATAATATTGTCATATGGAACATGCAATGGACCACTTTACATTGTTGGAACTGCTTTTTTTATTACAACTCCTTGTAACTTTATGACGTCTTCATAAATGTGATCCATAGCAATAATAAAGTTGTTGGACAAATGCAGCAAGTTACTCTTTGCATCCCCCAAGGCTGGAAGTTATTTTGACTTTGTTAAATGAGCATACTTAAAGGTTTTCAATGTTGAAAGGAAGGTAACCAGAAATATGTATTATCCAAATGTTATTTAAGAAATATGGCAACTTGCAGCGTCTACTTCTATTTCATGTATTTTGAGTACCAATAGTTTTAACTGGATGCTCACTTAGGATTATCTAAGGCTAGAGGGCCTATCGACATACACAGTTAGAACACCCCAAATAGTTGCTTTGGGAGGTAATTTACAACATGTGAGCCCCAGCTTGGAAGTTGTGTGATGTCGGTGCACAGTGCTCTGCCCAAATTTTCTCTGTAGTTTTTGTTAGGATACACTAATGCTATTCTGTGGCATGTTTCTGTGTATAATTAGTCTATACAAACTAAGCCTCGTGTTTTATACTGTGCCTTGTACTGAAGTTCATCCATATAAACCTTGCTGAGGTATTAGAGGCCCATAGTGTTCAGTGGAAAGATGGTTGAAAAATTTTGAAGGCAGATTTTAAACATGGGGCTGAGAAGTGGCAAAGAGCTAGTTCCTGCTCCATGATGGCTGAACTGGAAGTACCCACAGCTCCACAGTGTCTCTGTATCACTGAAAAAGTGTGCAAATCAGGTCAAGGTTGTTTTGAGAATGTTTCAGCAATGTACTAACCATTCAATTACTATCCTTTGCAAGTTCCACTAGACTCGTAATATTCAGGACAGGTGTTATTAAGTGGGAAATGCATCTTTGGCTTCAGACTGACAAACCAGAATCTCAGAACAACAATCTTCTTGATAGCATTTTACCAACTATATTTTAAGATTAAACATCTGAGATACAAAGCACAGGAATACAAAGTTATGAGCCACCACTACATTTTAAAGTTCATTTTTGAGACAGAAATTGACCTTTCGTACTGATTAAATCATAGGATATGATGCCTAGACATAAGAGGGCAAGCCAATGGTTAAGCAGCAGTTGTGAGTCTGAATTTACTTAGTGAGGATTTAGACTGATTATTTGAGAATAATAATCTCAACCTTTCCTAATCACACAACTGCAGCACCACAGAATGCAAAGGAAACAGTGCAGATTGATACAACAGCAGCATTTTGTCTCAGATTTTGTATGATTTCATTATATATAAATGTCTTTCAAATTCTAGATGCTTTTACTTGAAAGGAGTTGTTTCATACATTTTCTACCATCTTTAACATTAACTTCTGAAATAATGTTATGAGTTATATTCATCACATGCCCTATATTAATCTCAATAAAATATATCTCTTCCTGTGGTTTTTTTTTTTTCTCTCTGGGATTGTGATTTTGCAATTACTTTTTAGACTTAGACTTTAGACTCAAGTTGAAAGGGGAGGCCACATGGCTTTTGTAGCATAAATACAAATTCAGATTGTGAATAAATAAATGTTAAACTGACCTTTCAGACCTGTACTGCTGTGGATGACCCCATTGGCTTAATTGGAAAGTATATGCAAATAAATACTCCCTCATCAGCAGAATTAGTTCACTTATGAGGGACACAGGACAATTATCTGGAGTTCTATGCCATCAGGGACATAACTAGTTAACTTAGGTGGTCATTTGAGAAAAAACACTTATCTCACCTTCTGACCTTCTGACCTTCTGACCCTTAGCCTGTAACAACACATGTAGTGGTGTGTGAGACAAGAATTACTGAGTTCATTTACAGTAGTCTGTGGTTATCTCTACATTGTCTTGACTTTGATAAAAATGTTCATATGCACCTTGTCAGAAAAACATTTTCTAAAATATGAAATGAAAACATTACTAAGCTAGAACTGCTAAAAGTGATCAAATCCATTGTCTGTCATTCTCCCAAAAGCCTTCTAGCTCTTCTTTATGTAGATGCAAATCTCATTTTGCTCCAAGACTTGAAATTTGACAACCTTGTCAATCACTACACGATCAATGTCACTTAGACATCATTTGAAGGAGCTGTTAAGACTCAATGAAAAGCTGCATAATGCCATATTGAAACTATAGTGTTACCGTTCAGATTTTCATCCAAAGAGATCTTAATTTTGAGTTGCTTTAATTCCATATGCCTTTATTGTGACTTGATAGAAATGATCGAGTTTCTAAATTAAAAAAAAAAATTCTTGTTGGAATTGCGTGTAAAGTGAATCTGACAGAATTTTAACTTAAAATCCATAAGTGCATAAACACTACATATTTTTTTACTGAGAGGAACTATGTTAACAGCTTTCCCCATGTTTATCTGAACATATTTGTTGTATTATATATTTTATTATGTGTTCTTTGCATTCAAATATATGAATGACAGCTGTGTAGATTGGGGGATCTCTGTTGAGCTATAGTATTCATAACCATATGGCACCTGACTCCAGCTGCCTATATTTCAGCTGGAGATTCACATTTATCATCACAAGCTATACAAATATAGGGGTGTCTCTTATTCTAATGGAATTACTCCTTTAGCCTGTTTTAGTGAAATCTGTTTTAAGACTAATAATGTATTGCTGCTTGAATTAACCCTTGTACTGACAACTGACTCACCAGAAAACACTCAGGATTTGCATGCTTGTGTTGCTTAACATAATAGGACTAATTTGTCATGCCTGACTGCCCTGTAAGCAGAATTGCCAGAGATGTAGTGCGAAAAACCATAGTACATAGTTTATATTTTGAGGGGGTACCATATGATGTTTCAAAGACATGATAGTTTGCAGTAGAGTCATGGGCCTAGCCTAGGTCCGCAAAAAAATTTTAAGCTCCTAATTCACGCTTAGGTTCCCACACTGCCAATTAAGTGAAAGTCCAGAGGGACTCCATAGGGAGGTAGGAATCCAAAAGCTTTTGCAAGTGTTGCTTGGGCTATAGCTTGTAACTGAACAAATGATTTAAATCTGATTTAAATTTCAAGGAGTTTCTTTAAATATAACCCCTTCAACAGACATCAGTGAACTAACTGATGTGGCACGTAGGGACAAGATGTAATGGTGGGCTTGCTGGTGTTAGGTTAACAGTTGGACTTGATCATCTTAAAGGTCTTTTTAAACCTAAATGCTTCTATTATTCTAAACTAAACAGCCTGGATGTATATCTACAGTTTTGTGGACACATTGGCTCTAGATCTGCATCTTCTGCTTCTGAGACATGTGGAAAAAGACCTGCAGCCCATGTCTCTTTCACTAAGACCCACATGTAAGTACATTCCAAGGACTCTATCTTCTGACATCCACCAGTGCCTGCACAGCTACAAGAACATCTCTAGGGAAGACAAATGAAGACTTGAGAATTAGTGTGGCAGTGAGAGTGACTAAGGAAGAGCAGCACACATTAGAGAAAATAGAGGGAGTGGACAGAGCTAAACAGAATGGGTCATGGATGACTGAAGTACCTTCCCCCTGCTTGTAACATACGTGTTCCAAGTTAAACACTTTTTTTATCACTCCATTTTTTTATATAATTTCTCCACAGTGATGAGTTTACTGCTGTGCTCTTGTATTCAAGTCTGTGATTCATCTATTTCTTTGTAAATGTGTAACAATGCATAGAGACAAAGTCTATTCAGTAATTTGATATATAATATGGAAAATTAATAATGTATTAAATAAATAGACAATGTGTATTGTGTAAGTCTAATTTTAAAAGTTTGGGGGGTTTTCTGCAATTATTTTTTTTTTGTTCATGGAAAGATACTCCCTTAAAAGTGTCATCTTTGACTAGTATTTACTCCTTATTTATAAAAGTGTTAGTTTTAAGCAATGCTTCTTCTTGTGTTTGAAGAATTTGGAAGTTACATTCATTAACTTTGCACATATTTGCCTTTGAAGTAACAAATACAGACTGCTGCTAGTCTAGAGACAGTATGAAATTATTATTCTATCTATAGTCTGTAAGAACTAGCAGATGAAAGAGCATGTTATTTCAGAGTCTCATAAAAATTGAGTTTAGCCAAGGAGAAAAACAGATTACAAATCATTCCATGAAATAAACATAATACCCAGAAGCTGAAAAGTATATCTAAAAGATATAATAAAATTCCCTTGAAAACCAGGTGGGATGTGGAACTTCCTCTCCATTTGACATCTTAAGATACGTGTGGACTTCCAAGCAGCATTTTTAATTGTTTGTTTTGTGAAGCATGAGAACATCTGTTTCCATACACTGCATGTATTTGCCTGCATTACAATTACTTTATACTAATAAGAATGAACCTAGCTGAGGAAGTATGCCACTGAAAATGACCCTTCATCAACAAATGACTTAGTAATTTGGCTGCATTTGGCTTTATTCACTACTGTTCTAGAGGGTAATCCCTGTCATGTAACTCATTTTGTCATCTTTTGCTTAGACTGAATATTTCCTGCTAGGAAAAATAATGACAAACTGGTCCTTAAACTCTTAAACTCACGATGTTGCCTGCTTGGTGGAGTGTGGTAGCAAGGAAGATGTAATCTGAAACAGCTCTGTTGATCGGATGGTTAACTACATTAAGAAGTTTTCGGTACAGCACTGCCTTATGCTTTCAAAATCTCTGATCAGCACATTTTCACCTTGTCTATTCTTTTCTGGTATTGGCATGTCCTGTGTCAAATCTTTAAACTGCCTTGAGTATGACATAAAAGCTCATATGGTGTTTGTCAAGATATCACTTGCCATTTGTCATCCCAGGAGCTCCAGCACAGATCTTTTTTTAATTTATTTTTTTTTTTTCCTGCATTCTATCATAGAAACCATGGCAAATTTTCTGGTAGGTCAGCTTGTTGGTAGCAGAGTCCAAGTAAACCAGAATAGTCTGATGTGCCTAAGCAGAATTTGGATTGCCTCATCACTCTGAACAAATCAGATTTAATGCCGTCTAGGCATAGGTGGTTTGATGACAAGCATGACAGACTGCACTGCGTAAGGTTTCTGTACCTTCTTGACAGTGGCAGCATGCCTATATTTTACAAGGTAGAACTTACATCCATCTAAGTGGATATATTGCAAATACACTCATAATTGTGTATATGTGCATTGTGATAAGGCAGGTCTATGTACACATACATGCACAAACATGCACATAGGCACAAGGCTTAAGATGGTCAGTGAACACTTGCTTATACACCACATAACTATCACAAGAGAGTGAGAAATGTGAATTTTCAGGATATCCATATAATAAAAATACTGCTGTACACTCAATAATTTTATTTTAGTTGAATTTTCTTTTTTTTTCGCTAGATGGCAATGTAGCTTGTAATTTGTAGCAAATTTACAGCAGTTCTGTACTGATCAGAAATAACTGCACCAGATAAATGTTTTACACTGGATTGCAATAAAGAAATGGTGATTAATTCATAGCCTTACTTTTTTATTTTATGCTCCTAAGAATTCATACTGTATCTACACCTTAAGTAGAAAATATATGAGGTTGTGGTAGGTTGCAAAGACCTCAGGAGTCACATAAGGTATTTAGAGGTAGCTTAGGAGAGCCAGTGGAGCCCTACTACTTATGCCTAGGAGTGTAGTGTAAAAAGGAGCACGTGCAGCTCAGTCATCTAAGTGGGAAGAGTTATTTTCAGTCAGTGAGAGAAGCCTGATTACAGCCAGGAATTAGAAATATTTTATTAGAATCAGTTTCTGAGGTATTTCTTGCTCTTGTTGTATCAGAGCTCTAAGCACTGATGTGAAAACTAGTTCAGAGCAGAAGGATATAGTTTAACCTATGAGTTTCTTGTTTTTTTTCTTGCTTTTCTTACAACATTGATGTGTTAAGAACTGTCCAGAGTCTCAGAGATGTGTGCTAGAGGCAGAAGAAGCACAGCTGGAGAACTGCCACTATCTCCTAGAGACCTGTGGCAGAACGAGGTCAGCACTGCAGGGCCAGAAGATGACGTTGGAGAGGTGGAAACCACCAGGAGGATCCATTGCAGTTCTCCTTTAAAAATGCACTGTGCATGTTATGGACAGGCTGCCTCTATGTCCATATCTTCTAGTCTAGAACAATGGGCAATGTTTATATTTAGAGTATTTGCTGCTGCGGTGCTTTATAACACTAATGGTTTAGTCTGCCAGACCCAGCACTCTTTTGTCCTGAGCACTTGCTGTCAATTTGTCTCAATTATCCCTCCATTCCTTTGATAAATTGTACTCCTGCTGTAATTGTCAAGTAGACAGTAATTATTTGCGACATTCAATTATTTTTGGACTAGGTCTGTTATATATCTTGGTGTTTTCAATATTTATGATTTGTTTTCTCAGGGAACTGGCTAAGAAGTAGCTATTAGCTAATATTAGAATGTATGCTGCAACTCAGAAGAATTTGTGATATATTTTATGTTTCTTTTTGCTGTCCATATTAAAAGCAAATAAATCCCAAAAATGTCAGAGGTGCAACCAGAGGTGGATCTCACCTTGGGGTAATGGGGGCCAATCCCACAAGAATATTATAAACAGTTCTTCGCCATTCTGTTTCAATAGGGATGTCTAGTGGCAACATATGTAACAGAAGTTTAAGAATGATATAGAATATTCATTATCAGAGTAATACCAATGAAACAAGAATATTTACTTATTAAGTACTGGAAAACAGAAGAAAAGTGTCCAGTCACCTATAAAAAAAAAATCTGCAAAACTTCTACAACAC
The DNA here is from genome assembly GCA_024611195.1 of Ceyx melanurus. Lineage (NCBI taxonomy): Eukaryota > Metazoa > Chordata > Aves > Coraciiformes > Alcedinidae > Ceyx > Ceyx melanurus. Next base: position 1,908 of record JANHGL010025094.1, on the reverse strand, counting down.
TTTCTTATAATTTTGAACAGTCTTTTTGTGTTGTCTGAGTTGCTACAGGCTTCGCAAGATTAGAGATGACCAATGAAGTTCCTTACACTTAACAGCTTCTTAATATATAAAAATTTCCATCTTTATCTCTCTCTATACAAAGTGTGAATGCACAGTTTTTGGGACACTCCTGAGACTACCCAGTTGCCCTGAAAGGTCTTTGTTGAGTTACATGCATGCAAACACAGATACACGTGCAGTTGCACACAAGCCTGCTAGAGGTTTTTCAGTTGAGATTCCCACCAGCCAACAAGCTTTAAAGATGCCACTACTTGTAACATCTGTCAAATATGTTTTTGACCTATGAGGTCTTGTTCATATCCCACACCACTGTCTTTTCCAGCTTCATTCAATACCAGTGGCACTAGGAAGAACCTGTTGTTACAAAATGCCACCTTAGAGCATGGCAGTTACTACAAGAGCATTTCCATCCACAGTGTTACATACATACATTTTTTCTGGTTTTAACATCTCTGTAGATTAGCTAATAGTGTCTATGTATCACCCCATAAAATAACTCATACAGCTGGATGAAACCAAACCCAGAATATCACGGAACATTTTTGCTCAATTTCATGTACAAAGTCACATAACCAGTAACTTCCTTAGGAAACACAAGAAGAAAACTTGTTTATTTACCTGAGTTACCTCAATCCCCAAAATGTATTTGTTGTGAAGGAATCCTTTAGTCTGACCCCCAAAAGAGTAATTATAAGTAATTTAATTACACAGGAACTGATTATTAACCCTTTATCTCTAAGCAATTGTAATGGATATAAATATTGGTACATTTGATTGAAGAACAGGAAAGGATTTCCCAATACAGTTTTATCCAAGTTTGTGGTTTTAGGTTTTTTTTCAGGAAGGCATTCTTTCCCATAGCTTTTAGATACTTACATGGATTAGTGTTTTCTAGATACAGTTTACAAAGTTTTAAATGATATATTTGGAGAGTAGGGTTTTATTATCTTTATATTGGGCAAGAGAAATGAATTTTTTATTATTCTTTTTGTGGGAGAAACAAATGCAAAAGTTTGTTGTTTGTTGATTGTTGTATTTTTTGTTTTGTTTTGTTTTGTTTTGTTTTTCAGGAAGAATGTAAATGTCTTAAATCTGCTCCTGATTTAATTTAAATGTTTGTGGCATTTGTTGTTTTATTTTGTTTTGCTTTGCTTTTGTTTTGTTTGTTTGTTTTTCTCTATGGACACTTGTTTTCCATTAGAAGATTTATGTGCCTGCTAGTAAGTTCACTGTCTGTTTTCATTTCCCTTTACATTCTTTCTCTACATGGATGAATTGGAGACACCAGACTGTAGCGACTGTGGCCCTGGTTCTGCAACGAGATGTATATATATTTATCTAATTTAAAGACTATGCCATGACAGCATCCATCATTATTGCATTGTGAGCCATGCAGTATTTGTTTCTCTTAAACACTTTGTGAATCATGTCATCAAGAAAGAAACTCAGCTTTCAGATAAACAAAAATATATTTTTTATCTTCCTAATAGGAGAGGGAAATTTAAAAAATGTGACCTGAATATATCAAACAGCTGTTAAAAATGGTAGGTAGAAGAGAAAGATCAATTTATTTTTCAAATATCAAGATGTTTAAGAAAAGTATTTTATTTTGGGTTCAGAGTGATTGCTGAATCCTGGACATTCAGAAGACAGACAAAAGAGCATTTAAGCAAAGATAAGTATTCAAAAATAGAATCATAGAATGTTTAGGGCTGGAAGGGGCCACCAAAGGTCATCTAGTGAAGCCCCCTGCAGGGAGCAGGGACACCCGCAACTAGACCAGGCTGCTCAGAGCCTTGGCCAACCTCACCTGCAATAGCTCCAGGGGTGGGGCCTCAACCACCTCCC